>JAQZBX010000211.1:52500-130988 GCA_029593785.1 Cabassous unicinctus
CCTGGATTCCAGCTTTGAGAGAACATTGAATCCACTTCTTAGAATTTTAGCTCCAAATACACATGAAGGCTTCTGGGTCACTTAGATGCTCTGCTTCAAAGCTACATTTGCACTCTGGAGAGATATACTTCCAAATGTTGTATAGGGATAATCTGTGCTGGGGGTGCTATTTAGGCCACACAATTTTCCCAAGAAATCACAAATATGCTCCCTGTGTTCTTTGTGTGAAAAAAATAAAAGGAATATCTAAACGGCTATATTAAATAGCCCTTTTTGGTTGAAAACAACTGAATTAGTTTGGTTGCAAGTGATCTAAATTGGAGTACCCAGATAAAATATAGATGCCCAATTGCATTTAATTATCAGGTAAACAATGGTATTGCAATATTTGGGACACACGTATATCAAAAAAAGATTTGCTGCTTACCTGTATTTTTATTTATAAATCTGCAATGCTAATCAAAACCCAATTTAAACAAGTTTAGAAATATGTGGCAGATGTTGACTCAGAAAATCTATAAAAGGCTTAAACAACTAAGTGACAAGAGGTCAAAGATGCCTAGAGATCAGCTAGACACAACAATGAGCATCTTCAAGGTGGTTTCTTCATTGTGCATCATGAGCCACCTTCAAGTTGTTTGCTTCAGGTTCGCATTTGTGGAAAACATGTTTTCATTTTACTGAGTTTTACATTTAAATCTAATATTTAAATTTTTGCCACCGGAGGAAGAATGGTCTAATGATCTCCCTGCTCCCTGCTATGTATATATATATATAATACAATGGAAGGGCTGTGATTTGTTTATACCTGGCCAGGTATCAACAAGTGGAATAGTTGACTATGGTCTTTGGATGGGGTTTATGTAAAAATATGACACCTCCCCAGAAACTATATATGGATAGAGTAAGACTGGAAACACTGAAAAGGAGCAATTTCAAAAATAAGGTGCATGCTGTTCCAAATAAAGTGGGTTTCTTGGCAGGCAAATAGTAGCCGATATACACAAATGTGTATACCAAAACAAATTATATCAAACAAAATAAGGCTCTTATTAAAAGGATGCAGTGCTATCTTTAAAAAAATAATGGATAAATAAATTGGGTGGCGTCAGAGAATCCTGAACAATGAACAGGAATGTCATTAGGACATACGCTCTCTACCTTTAGCTTCTTTCCTTTTCTTGGGCGTGGGGGGGTGGGGGGGCGGGGGCGGTTAATTCTTTTTTCTCTCTGCAGACTGCTCTTCTGAGCTTCCCATGCACATCAGTAGTACAGCCAGACCAGGGCTGTTGGAGACACAGCTTGCAGAATGAAATAGCAGAGACCTTGAGAAAGTTTAGGGAGTACAATACAGTTATCTGATAAAAGTTACATTCCAGTATTTTTAAATAAAAATAGTATTACCACATGTAAATTTCTAGGCCCCTGGGGGAACTATATATTTTACTCTATTTTTTCTTTTCCTAAATGATATATACGCTTGGGATAACCAAACTTAAGGAACACACATAACTATCGTATTGATCCACAGCACTAGAAATCCGTAGATCACTGAAGAATAAATTTCAGATTGGTCACATTATATGAATTCCATAAGCAAGGCTTCCATACACAAACTAAGAAAATAATTTATTTAAATCTATTTCCCTAAAGGTTTTACCCTAAAGAAAACGCTCAAACTAAGATGCATGTGTCATGTACACTTACAGAAGATGATGAATTTTTAACATGAATAGCTTGTCTCTTTGACTTGAGTTAATACTGACAAATATTCAATTTGAAACTTGAAGAAGATGGTGGTAGTTATGAGGAAATGAAAAGCTTCAAAGCCTCACATTTTCTTGGCATGACCTCTACAGCAGTGTATGTTCTTGTCTGTTTTATTATTATTATTATTCTTGAGTAACACTAGGAATTTGCTAGACTAGATGAACTTCCTGTGACCTATTTAGTGGACCCAAATAATTATTTAAAAAGACACTGCAAATGGTATTCAAGCACTCCTAAGGGTAAGTTTGTGCCAGGCAAGTAAAATATCATGATTTTTTAATTTATTTCATACACAATGTTTAATACAATGCCTGAAACATAGTCAGTGAGAGGAGATGATGGTCTGAAGTAAGGTTCTGCCATGCAATCTAGGGACGATGTTCTGTTATTGCCCATTGTCTCCAGTTCCAGTCACTGGTTGTCTTCCCCTTTAGACTCAGAGAGGCCCAACTGCAGACTGAGTTTCTTTGATTGTTAGAAATGATCAATTATAAAGGGTAGGTAAACCAGCAGTGGGTGTGATCCTGTAGGGATGTATATAGAATGAGAAGAGAAGTATAAGGAATCCTGAGTTGTTCCTATTATAATGAATGTGTGGAGGAAGAGGAACCCTTGAATAGATCAAAATTTAGTCCTTTAAGTGGCAAAAAACTAAGTGAGAATAGAAGCAAAAGAGGGTCACAGAACTGAGAGGAAGAGGAAACTATCAAAAAGGGAGGGAACAATGGCATCAAATGATACAGAAAGGAATGGAAAACATCCACTGAATTTGTCAGGTTTTAGAAGTCAACTGTAACACTATTGAGAGCAGTTTCACTAGATTGGTGGGGAAAGAAACCAGAACACAGTAAATTAAAGAGAAAAGGATTAAAGAGAAAAGGGAGACAGAAATTTTAGAAAATGACTATTAGCTGCCCTTTTAAAAAGATTGATTGTGACAAAAGTGACTATAAACAGTAACTTTTGATATTTTGGTATGAACTAAAAATTCTATGAGCTTAACAATATTTTGGGAAATAAAAAATCTCTAATAACCTGATTACGATTCCATCTGATTGTATACAGGAACTCAAACAGGCAATTGATACTCCTGAGCTTTTTTCTTTTTTTTTTTTTTTTTGTAACAATACTACATATTTCTTAGTCATTTCCAAAACACCCACCTAAATGTCAACCCAAACAAAGGAGAAATTTTGCATCTGAACTTTTCCCCCCTTTACCATCAGTCATTTACTGAGATTTAAAACATATCTTCTATATACCCAAAAAAGTAGGCATGCTTTCAATAGTTTGTGTTTATAATAAAACAATCTGTCAACAACAGTTCTGTCAATGCTTTATTGATAAAGATGTTTGCTTATAAAGTAAATTTTAAGCAGTTATGCTGTCTTTGTTTCAGAGTCTTTAGCATTCTCCTGTTAGACTATTTTATACTTTTTTGAAGTGGTTATACTTTCTCTAAGCCCACCTCCTTCAAAGTCTCATCTAAGATTATCACAAAGAAAGATCTGATTATCTCATTCATTCTAAAATGATGACAAATACAGTTTAACATGTTATCTCTCTCAAGATTGCTGCATATAAGAGACCTGATGCCTGGGAATGAATTTCAAATTAAAGAATTTTGGTTATGTAGGAGGATGAAGCATTAGTGATTTTTAGAGCTAGGCAAAGCCTTCCCAGAACACCTCAAATAGTACTTATTCTTCCTAAACATAAGGCAAATATTTTATAACATCTACAATTATAGGTGCAAGAAATAGATTTCTATGATATAAGGCCAAGTTCATTTTTCTTTCACATTTTAAAAATATTTCTCGAGGAAGTACCTGGTAAATTTTCACATTTGACTACGCAGTTCTAGATTTCAAAGGAGTTTGTGTTGCAGGTTGATCTGTTGACGTCACAATTCTATGGCAGTTGTTCTTATTAACATGCGAGAAGATTTCAAAGAAAATGGTGTTAACATATAAATTAAAGGTTCTTCAATATTGCATTGGCTGTGACATCTAAACATTTTCAAGGCTACCGTTTCATTTGGATGAATGGCAGGCTTTGACTGGCAGCCACAAGACAGCTCATGAACATGATTATAACAAAGTAATTTGCCTTTGTCAGATACAGAATTTCTTTAATAGTGGTCTCTTGGCTTAATAAAGTTAAGCACTGCTTATAATTGCTACTTCACTTTGTTTCTTTCTATCATATAGTATGTTGGTTGCTCTGTTCTTTTAGCAGCAGTCTGAGTAGAGTTCATTTGTACTCTCCCACTCTGTGAGTACTCTAATTTTCAAGCTTCTTACTATAGAATAGTTGCATAAAATGCAGTTTGAATTTTTTGTCAGCTTTCATCATTATTACTTAAAGTAGCAAAGCTTTATACTTTCTAGTATCATTCTATTTTTAAGTATGTTCATGCACTTTGAAAAATCCCTCTGTGTTTCAATATATGTTAAAATAACTACTGAAAAACACATTCCGCTATAAGTTAAAAAACAACTAGAATCAGTCTTCAGAAATCACATAGAGGATTTATGAAATTAATAGATTTTTGAAGATATTTTCAAATAATTACTGGTTTGTGACAATTGGTAACAACATATGTAACAAAAAGTTTTGTCGATGAAAAGTTTGCTATTTTATTATTCCATAATGATACTATCATGACTGATCATGTCCAGTTTGGGAACTTTGGAAGTAAAGAGTAAGATTTAGATTTGTCCTGTGAATTTTTCCATATCTCATTTTTCCCCTAAAGTTATTCTCATGTAGCAGCTAACCAGTACACAATTTATGTTGAATAGAAAGCATAGCAATTTATCTTTAAGTTGAATTCGAACACAGTATCTTAAAAGACTTTTAAGTAATAATGAAATATGTTTGGGAAATTCCTTCATTATTACATGTAAGATTGTGTATAGAGTATCAGTATGAGGCCCATCAAGCTTCTCCCCCTTTTTTCCATTTATTTAAATTTTTTTAATTCTTTCTATCCTCTTTCAACTTGACATTTATCTCTTGGGATAGTAGATTGTCAAAATATCAAAGTAAGGTCTCCTGGGAATGCTTGCGCTTCTGAAAGCTCAGTCTTCTCTCCAGTGTCTTTGTCTCCCTTGCGTTATTTTTCTTAAAACCAATTATACCTTAGGACCTAAGAGGTACAATGGTGGAAATCTAGCTCAAGAACCTAAATAATGGATAAATAAGTTGGGCGCATAGATATTTGACATTAAAACTTACACAGGCTTTATTACAAAAAGAAAACTTTAGTTTTTCAAAGTGGCAAATTACAAGGTAACTCTAATGTATGTTCCTTCAAAACTTAAGAACCACAGTTAGAAATAAAGGAAATGGCTTTTCTCCAGGTGTGGGCTACAGGAAACTTTGCAGGGGCTACTGAACGGAGAAAGAGCCACAGAGTTAGTGAAATTCTGAATATTAGATGAGAGAGGAATTTATCTACTAATAAGGGGAATTTAGGATGACCATTGGCGGCAAGGCATTGCTTTTTTAGATGTATGCTTGCTTATCTATAATGTTAGGAAGGAAAATTCCATATTATTTCTTTTGCTTATTATATAGTAATTTTGAGAAATTATCAGTGGAAGAATTTTATAATCAGAATAAATAGCTTTAAGAAATCAGAATGGTTTGCACAATGTGTAAAATCATAGAATAATATCCCATGAAGATTTAAGAGTACTTATTATTTGTCAGGCCTGTTACGTAGCTTATGTTGAGTATGGATAATTTCATCATATTGTTCTAATATATGTAATAGTTAATTATTGTGGCTCTGGATTTCAGCAGGGAGGGTAACTCCTCTCAGGTTTTACTCTTTTTGGGGGGAACAAAAAGGAAGTGCATTTAACACATCCTTGGGAGCACAACTCCACGTGATTCTGAACAACAGAATATTCCCTTGGAAGAGAGGCCATGACGGAATAAAGGCGTATCCTTTAATGTGATAGCAACGATTTGCTCCCATTTCAGAGGAGGCAATATTGCTCATACCTACCTCTAACACAACAAGGGATAAGCCCCAAGTCATGCCTGTCTCTACGATCAGGCAGGGCCTTCTGGCATTTAAACTATGATTTCAGAGGGGAAATTTATTAACATCCATCCTAATATTTACCCGGGATCTGCTCTATTTTGGAGAACATCAAACCTGTTTCACTCATATAAACCTTATCTTCAGAACTGGGAACAGCAGTTAGAAGCCATTTACCCTTTTGAATCTGATCTTCTCCAAACCCCTTTCAAAACCCTGGACTGTCTTTCAACCCAAAGTGATACAAACCTTCCCCTGGTATACGTTTTCTAGTAGTACTACACAAATACAATATAGGGAACATCCATCCAAAAATTCAAAGATATTTAGAAAGTGGTAAGCTAAATATAATTCGTTTTGCTTCCATTCAACTGTTTTATTTTGTTTTTCTATTTTGAAAACGAATCTGCCTTCAATAGACAATAGCCAATAACTTTGTTCTAACTGTATAGAAGAGAAATCATGTTGGACACAGCCTACTCAACAATACACTGACTATTTTGATCCCTCTGCTTGGCATTTAGGGTCATCTCTTGTCACTTCAGGTACTAAAATGGATCCCTTGTGAGATTTCATATCAAACACAAGGTATTCTGGGGACCATTATTTGCAGAGCCAAGGTAATGGCTGTTTAGATAGGTGGCTACAGAAACAACTATCCTCCAGGTATTCAGGCAACTAGATCTAATAAGTTTTCTTCACATTTGCTTATTCTATGACTGGAGATATCTGTTGGCCACCTGAGATCCCTGGTAAATCATAAGTAATCAGAAGGTAAGCTACCTTCAAGTGAGGAACTGGAACTTCCATACAAAATGAGAAATGCCATGCCATTATGATTTAAAATATCAGAGAAGTGGGTTTGTTAATTAGAGTTAGTTAAAAGAATATTGCCATTTCTCAATATTTCATCTATTCTAACTAACAAACATTTTTCTGGACTCTCACTAATAGATTTTAGCAACAAAATTAGGGTTTTAATCCACTAGCAAGTTACAGTTATACTCAGGGAACTGTAATGTAAATAAGATGTCTCTTAAAGCCATTTACTGCAAGGAAGATAATTATATGAAAATGTCAGGACTCAGTTTACCCATTCATAAAATGGAAATATTGTACTTATCTCTTTGGGTATTTTTATACTAAATGAAAATAGAGGCAAATTGTTTAATAGCATGCCTTGTACAAAGCAAGCTTTCAATAGATTTTAGTTATTATTAGTAAGAGATTTCTCTTTAATTACTAACGTAGTTTGGAAAATTTAACTGTATTTATGCTCATTAGTCAGTTAAACTAAGAGGCCACAATCACACATCCCTAATTTATGTTTTAAAAGAAAATCTATGTCCATATCATCTCAAGTATAATATGTGTTATTCATTTCATGCCAGAATATACAGAAATCTTAAGAGTCATAATTAATTTCTAGCAAGAGCCGATCAGCAATAATTGAATTAAGTTGGGTTTAGCTAGTACAAGCTAAGTCTTACCTAAGCTCCATAAACGGTTAATATAATTTATAACTGATGGAAAATAATGTTATTGGTGGTTTAATTTTGCTATATGTGTTGCACCTTGGCCCCTCATCCATACATATGTAATTGCTGATTGGACCAGGCTCAGATACCTGACCTAAAGTCACCTGTTATGTTTCCTCAGTTAAGAATGTGATTTTGGAATCCAAAGACAGAGAGTTCTTTCCTTATAGGTCTGAAATTTAAAACTGGGGGCTATAGTATGAGCTATCTTCTACCACCTGCATGAAGAGAATGTGAAGCAACCAACAAAGCAAGAGGGGAATGAAGTAGATGTTCAAAGAGAAGCCAGAACAAGAAGGAAAAGGACTATTTTCTGGATTCTTGAAAGCTTTACAGGTCCTATCTCAATTTCTCATGAGTCCCAGGTCATAAAATACCCTAGTGTTCTTCCCATAAAAATTCTAGCTGTTTGCTTAAAACATTTTGAAATGCATTTTTATTTATATTCAAATTGTTTTTAAACTAAAGGCACTATTTTGTACAATATCAGAGTTTATATAATATTAGTTATATATAACTCTATAAAGTTACTTATTTCCAACATTTTGAGACTAAAATGGGCTTTCATTATGTAAGTTATTTCAGAGTCAAGATGCTGTAGTAGAAAGAGGTTGGGCAGTGGAGTTAAAATTGAAAATTCAAAATTGCTAATTGTATAATCAAAAGATGTCATCCTTTCGATGTCAGGTTCTTGATTTGTATAAGGAGGATAATAGGACCTGCCATATAGATTATGGGTCTGCTATGAGAAGTAGGTGATATCTCATAGGAGATGATCAGTAATTGTGCTTGTTTTCTTTCTCCTACACAGATTTTCAAACATCTGCTAATCACAATTCTCTCACAATTTTCTCTTCTCTTTTTTTTTATTTTTATTTTGCTCTTTTCCGGTATTATCTTTCTGTCCATTTCCTCACTTAACACCTTTGCTCTTTCCTAGAGAGACAATACTTTTATTCATGTATCTTTTTCCATTCAATATTAACTTTATACTTTTTTTTCTTAATTTGTCCAATTTTGGTTTCTTTCAAACATAGCCAAGTAGTCTGAAATGTTTTATTTATATATATTTGTAAATCAAGGATTTTATTATTTCCCCATACTACTACCTCTTCCCTAAATCCTTTATTTCTAAAAGTACCCCTCCCTAACATGAAATTTTATATTAGCTTTCATCAGCTACTTTTTAAATTAAAAGTTAATTACTTCTTTCCCTACTTATTACAACAGTGTTATGGTGTTTTTTTGTCTGTTTTCCAAATTTTAGACAATTGTTCAGTCTACTACCTATATTATTCTTGTAAACACACTCTGATAATATCTTTCCATTGTTCAAAAACTATTGGTGGCTCCCCATTTTCTTAAAACTTAAGCTTCTTGCCATAGTATTAGTGACTCTTCCTGAACTAAAACCAGCTTACCTTCCCAGTCCTTTCTCCAACATTTTCTGTTGCTCTATTATGAAGCATTCCCCATCTCCCATATATATTTCAGGTACCATGAATGTCATGCTCCTTCACCATTTTCTTTAAAAAATATGAGCCATAGAGAAAAATGTGCTTTGTTTTGGATCTGACTTTTCCAAATACCAGCCACATGGATCCATTTGGCCTTAGTCCTAGTTGATCAAACTCTCTGAGCACTGGTTTCCTTGTCTATGAAATGGGAATTATTTTGCTTATCTTTCAGAGTAGTGCGAGCATCCAATGGGCTAATGTATATGAAACATGTAGTCTACTGTCTAGGGTATATAGAATGATCAATAAAAGATAATCACTACAGTTTTTATCATCGTCATCATCATACTTTCTTGCTAGATTGCTTTTGATCATGCTGTCTTATCTTCTTTTAGACTTTTCCTGCCCTATTCTATACCTGTTAAATGATTACCTTCTTTTTTTTTTATTGTGGGTAAAAATCAAACTTTTCACAATACACATCAACATCCGTAAAATGCCATATAAATACATAGGCACATATGTGCATTTGTTTACATAAACGCCATTTTATATATATATATATATTTTCAAAGGCGCTCAGACCACCCAAACATTACTCAGAAGCCACAGGGATTCCCATGCTCCCCACTTCCCACACCTCCAACAACACCCCACACCACCATCCTTCATCCGTGTGGCACAACACCCGCAATGGATATACACATCCTGGGGCCCTGCCACCGAGCACAGACCACAGTCCATATTATAGACCACACTCTTTCCCACACAGCCCCGCACGGTATATGCTGATGGAAAATGGCCTACATCCATCGCTGCAATGCCACTCAGGACAACCCCCAAGTCCCAAAAAACCCCTGTATAAAATGCTATTCCTAAGTAGCTTCTGCCATTCCCTTGGAACAAAAAGATTTTGTGTTTGTACTTTCATCATAGCCCTGATCACAATCTGTTTTGTATTAAAGTATTTTGGTAAATGTCTGTCCTTCCCACTGAAGACAGAGTCTATCCTGTATGTGATTTACCTTTGTATCGTTCATAACATGGTGCACATTGGGACACAGTAAGTCTCTGCTGATTGCCTTCATATAAATCCATTTCACCCTAAATGTACAAATTCCTGCAATTTCCTAGCCATATTTTAATATCCTCATGTCCTATTCTATTTCCATTTTAATTATAGGCCCTATTTCCTCTCTCTTTCCTCCAATTTATTCTTTCAAGAGAAGCTAGATGGAGATTTTTAAAAATATTAATGAGACCATGTTATTTGTCTGCTTAAACCTCCTATGTTTTTAGAGAAAATTTCATGTTCCATACCAGGGCCCACAGTTGCCTAAAACTTCCAAATCACCTCATACAATTCTTCTTGTTGTACTATGTGTTCTAAACAGCCTGGCTTTCTTTCATTCCCATTTTTTTTTTTGAACTTGTGGCCTCTCTGCATTATAATCTTTCTTCTTGGAATATCCTTTATGCAGCTCTTTCATACTTAGACATTTCAAACTCTTCCAGTGTCAGGTAAACACTAAATCCCTAATAAAGATCTTCTTTTTTGAGTGGACCACATTAATTTTATAGGCAGTAAAGATGGAATTCTAGCTTGCTCCCATTGACTGCCAATTTTCCCCAGATTTATCCTTCTCTGCCTCCTACAAGGGAGCACATACATTAAATTCTAATATAATCTTTATTTGTCATGAATAAGCCCTTTTGCTATGACTGCTAACAAATTCAGCAAAATTACAAAATTTCTCAGTTTAATCTGGGGATCTGGTGTAAATAATTCTTCCCCTTTTCTTATCTCAGCCCAAAAATAACAGTGATGAGAATCCATTCTTCAAGATCCTATTGTACTGATATATGTCTGCTGATTCCTCTTCTTGACTATTTCAGAAGGTTCTTTAAGTCATTCTAGCAAGTGCATCTGTTCTTCAATTCAGCACAACAAATATCTATTCAATGTTTACTATGTTTAAAGGATAAGTGAAATATAGCCCCTCTTCGTAGTTTTATATGCTATATTTAATTTATACTATTTACTTAGACATTTAGTTAAGATGAGTAAGTCAGCAAACTTTAAAGGTCTGCTTCCATAATGTTTTAACCAATCTTTAAACTTAGTTATCTTTAATTGTTGCTAACCTTAACAGAAATATATCTATCCCATTCAAATACTGTGTTTTGTTGTTATTATATTTACAGTTAAAGGAACCAAAACAATGAGGGTTAGTTGCTCCATGATTAATGAATCTAAAAGTATAACTCTGTCTACTCTTATGTTTAAACAAGTGCTCCAGAGATAATAAATTGTGGACAATATGGATAAAATGGAAGTGTTAAAAAACTTGTAGCAATTTTTAGACAGGTACTCCAGTTAATAACGAATGTTAATAGGCAATTTTAGCTTGTGCACTATTTGTTACATTTAAGAAGAGTATAGTTTGCTTAAACAATGATTTAAAAATAGAAATAGTATCCCTCAATGGATATATTTTCTTTTCTGAATTTACTGATATAAAAAAGGTGCAGATGGCACCCCAAATAAGAGACTGGCATGGACCAGTATCTTCTCTGTGAAAATGACTAATGTATCACTACACTTCTGCCAGAACTGCAAAAAGAGCCTGCCAAAAATGATCATATCATTATCAGCTAGTGTTCCCAATTGTTCACTGTTTGTGCCACATATGGATCCTCTGAAATGCAGAACTTCTACCTAAAGAAACCCTTGTATCATTATAAAACATGAACTTTTGCATGCTTTTAGAATGTTTTATGGAAATTGCATTTGTTCCACAGTAAACAGACATATTTTCCTCTTGTCACTGAAAAAATTATAGTACACAAAATATGAGATTCAAGTATCAAAGTTTATATTTTTAAAGCTAAGTTAGAATATAAGGAATTTTTTATCCTGGTGTCCATATATGCTTTGTTCTCTCGCCTACTCTGGATAGATACTGTCTACCAACCATCTAGCTCCAACCATTTGGTCATATGGGGTCATTGATTTCTCTCAGTTTGTGAACATTAGTCAAGGTTAATTGAATGGGATGGTGAAATGTACCTAACTCTACCAATATATTGTCTTAGTTCGCCAGAGAAACTATGACAAACACCACACAATGAGTTGGCATAAACAATAAACATTTATTGTCTCATGGATTTAGATGTCCCATATAAAGGTGTCGGCAACACCATGCTTTCTCCCCAAGTCAGTAGTGTTCTGCTGATGGCAGTCCTCTATCACACGGTGATCTCTCTCTTTTTTTCTCTGTTTTGTCTGACATCTGGAACCTATGGACTTCTTCCTATGGATTTATCTGATTAACTGTGCCTGAATTTCCTTTTTTTATAAGACCTCCATTCATATAGGTTAAGACCCTCCCTTATTCGACTGGCCACACTCTAATAAGAACACCATCAAAGGGTCCTATTTACAAATGGGTTCACACCCACAGGAAGGCAGACTAAGATTTGAATATGTCTTTTTGGGGGGATATGATTCAATCCCCAACATATATTTTATGACATTAAAATAGAAAGTAGTTTTTCTAGTTATGGATTATATTTTTTAGCTTCTTGTTAGTTCAACCTTGACTTCAAATGTTAACGTTTTTTACAAGAATATATATATATTTTATACATATAATCAATAGCAAGGAATTGAATAGTGAAATACACACACACACACACACACACACACACACACACACTACCACTCAGACCAACACCAACTATTTCAAAGTATTCTTTGATCATTTTGGCAATAATCATAACACAGAATGAAGATTTTCTTCAGTTTATTTTCAGTCTTATTAAAGTAAAGACAAGATCTTTCACTTAGAAAGATGCAACCTGTTTTAGTGCTACTCCTTTAACAGAAATTGAGATGTAGATAACTTTTATATGGAAAATATTTCAAAAGAGAAGCGATGGTTGGATAGAGGAAAAAGTATAATTTGAAGAGTAGTTTTTCAGGGTGGGAGAAGGATGAAGAAGTGAAGCATGAAGTATTTTTAGGGTGTTGAAATTATTCTATATGATACTGTAATAGAGGATACATGATGCTATGCATTTGTCAAAGCCTATTGTTTTAGATTTCTGCCTGCTAAAACACATACTATGCAGAGGGTTGATATAAACAACAGGAATTTATTGGCTCACCGTTTTGAGGCTAGGTGAAATCCAAATCAAGGCATCATCAAGGTGGTGCTATCTTCCAAAAGACTGTGCATTTCTGGGGCTGGCTGCTGGTGATCCTTTGTCCTTGGTTTTTCTGTTACATGGCAATACATATGGTGGCATCTTCTTTATCTTCCGGGTTCTGTTCACTTCCAGCTTCTGGTTGCTTCCTCCTCCATAGCTTTCTCTCTTTGCACCTATATTTCATTCTGCTTATAAAGAACTCCAGCAATAGGATTAAGACCCATCCTGATTCAGTTGGACCACATCATCACTGAAGGAACCTCCTCAAAAGTTCCTTTTTACAATGGGTTCACATCCACAGAAATAGATTAATTTTAAGAACATGTTTTTCTGGTATATATAGCTCCAGGCCACCATATTCGTACAAGTTTACAGCATAAAGAGTGAACCTTAATGTATGCAATTAAAAAAAAAAAAACATTAGGTCAGGGACTACCAAGATGGAATGCAGAATGTAATACATTTTAACTGTATTATAAATAAATGAAATATCAGCTTGAACTCATTTAACTTAATAAAGATGCAGGTATATATGTATGTATATAAAACAAGAAAGAGAGAATGAGAGATAGAGAGGTTTATAGTATGTAAATATGCACATGGGTATGCATATATGTGTATATATACATATATACACCCATACACACACATATACATGCATTTTTTCCTTGCTCTGTCAGCTAAGAGGGTCTAGAAACAACAACACACTAGTCTCTATGTGTATACCTAGCACTCAGATGATCTTGGTTTCTAATATCATTCTCCTTGGAAAGCTGGCTAATTCTAATATTAGAAAGGAAATATACAAGGTGAAACTTGGAAATCTTGTATGGCCAGAAAGTAAGGAGGTAGTAATAAAAGAAACCATGATGATGGAATTTTATCAAAGGGACATGAGTCAACTGAAAGAGTTCCTAATGGTCAAAGCTGGTTAAAAAAAAAAAAAAACATCCATTATTGGATTAGAACCCAGAGTATAAAATAAATATCCATTGTCCATACCAATATAAATGATTGAATAAATAAATAAATGATAAATAAAAGGCAAATTTCTTGTGCAGAAGAATTCCAAATAATTTCTGTAGATACTTAATTCTCAAGGAGGTGGAGGATAATTCCCTACTCCTTAGGTGTGTGCTTCTCATAATAACTTTCTTCCAAAGAGTATAGAACAAAAAGGAAAGATAAAATGCATAACTACATAACTATAGAGTAGAGAAACATAGCAAACACTATCTCTTACAGGTGATCATGGTTAACCTGAACAATGATAAGTCATGCTGGTTGTATGTACACTTGATATGATGTGATAAAAATGGCACTTTATCTGTGTGGTCTTCCTGCTAAAGACTCATAACCCTAGTTTAATTATGAGAAAATCATCAGGCAAATCTCATCTGAGAGACATTCTACAAAATACCTGACCAGTACTCCTAAAAACTCTTAAGGTCTTCAAAAATAAGGAAAAAGAAGGTCTGAAAACAGTCACAGCCAAGAGCAGCCTAAGGATACATGACAACAAAATGTAATGTGGAACATTCATGTAATCGAAGTATCTTAAAAAAAAATTTTTTTTTTAAATGTAAACTGGTATCCTGCATGGGATCCTGGTAGAGAAAAAGGATAGTAGGTAAAATTTAAGGAAACCTAACAAAGATATGAAATTTTTTATTAATGTTACATTTATACTGGTTTATTGATTTTTTTCAATATCATTCTAATGTAAAATGTTAATAATAGGAGAAACTGAGTGTGGGGTATATAGGAGCTCTCTGTACTATCTTTGCAGTGTTTCTAAATCTAAATCCATTCCAAAATTAAAGGTTTATTAAAAAATGGTTTTGTGGATGATATGAATTATGGTTAAGCTTAAAGTGAAGTATTGTTACTGAGTATAAAATAAAGGGAGGGAGTAATGCAACAAATTAGCTCTCAATGGAAAAGTTTTTTTTATTTGAACATAGACTTGAAACCTCTGCTAGGCAAGTCAGGGCTTCAATCAGGGTATGAACTGTCACAGTGCCAAGGAAGCAGATGGAAATGAATGCACACAACTGGGAACCAAAACCCAAGGACCAGTTGGAAACAATCATAAGATTCACAGGCCAGGATGTCCAAATTGTGACAGGCTCCTTGTTTATTTTTTATTTTAGTAAACCTTGTGTATTAAGTTAATTTCAAAGGATGTTATAGGTTTACAAGTATAACAAATATAGCGATTAGAAAAAAGTTAAAGCTTCTTACTGGTATGAACCACAGGATTACTTTTGTCTTTGAAAAAAAGTTTCCAGGTGTTTTATAATCTATGAATTTTAATTTTTCCAATATCTAAGACACTATGTCCATGAAAACACACCAAATTTTTTTCTTTATTTTTAAAGAAGCTTTAGATTACATAAATGTTACATTGAAAATATAAAGGATTCCCATATACCCCACCCTCTCCCCCTCCCACACTTTCCTCCATTAGCATCTTTCATTAGTGTGGCACATTTGTTACAAGGGATGTACACATATTGAAACATTGCTACTAACCGTGGTCTATAGTTTACATTATGGTTTACATTTTGCCCTGCACAATTTTATAGATTTTGACAGAATGTATAATGGCCTGTGTCATTGCAATATCATAAAAAACAATTCCAATGTCCCAAAAATGCCCCATGTTACACCTATTCTTCTCTCTCCCTCCCCTCAGACCCTCTGGTGACCACTGCCTTTATATCATTGTTACATGTTCTTCACTTACTATAATAATAATAAGTCTACTTTGGTCCATAGTCGCATGCTCCCTTATGTTCGTTTGTTCCTCAATCTTGAGGATTTGGCGATGGTGATGTTCACTCTGCTTCCAAATGAGAGGAGGCTTAGATCCCATGAGCTGATGGATGAAACGGTCTTGTTTGAAGTTGTAGATACTCTCTGTTTTTTGGGATGGGCGTTGTCCATCATTATTATTTTGTTTGTTGTCCTGGGTAGATCCAATGAACTGGAGAGTAGGTGTTGGCTGCAACTCTGCTGAGATTCAGGGCTCAATCGGCATCTGAACAGCAAAAAGATTTGAGTCTCTGGGACATATATTTAATGGGTATAGTGCTAATTATAGGTTCACATAAAAGGGGCAGAAAAACCATGTGTAAGAAAATTATAAATGAGTTTAATTCTGATAGGTCATCATATATTCCAAGATAAGGCCCACTGAACAGATGCTGATTTCCTGGGGTGTCTGCCATGCCCATAGTGTCTAGATGGCTCTAGAGCCCTCAGGAGCACCCCTGCTTGAGGCACTGTTTACTGTGGCAGTCAGTGAGAACCTCCTGACACATGCATAAGTAACCTCTGGAATGACCTCCCGAATCACTTTAAAATCTCTTAGCCATAAAAACTCATTTGTTTTTAATATTTACCCCTTTTGGTCAAGGTCATTTTTTTTCTGAATACATAGCTAGTCAGTGCTTGGGAATAATCCCTTAATGCCAGGGAGGCTCATCACCAGGAGTCTTGTTGCACGCTGGGAGGAAGATAGTGAGTTAATTTGCTGAGTTTGGCTTAGAGAGAGGCCACATTTATGCAACAAGGAGGCTTTCAGGAGGTAGCTCTTTGGCAATATATGATACTAGGCTAAGTTTCAATTTCACAAGAACAGGGTTCATAAGTACAAGCATCAATATCAAGGGCCTGGCCTAATGGTCTGTCCTCCTTCGCTAGGCACTGCCCATATACTCTAGAGATTCTTTTATTTTTTATTTTTTAAAGATATTTTTATATAAATCTTACATAAAAAACGTAGGGGATTCCCATATGTCCTGCTCCCCACACCGCCCACATTTACCCACATTAACAACATCCTTCATTAGTGTGGTACATTCATTGCAATTGATGAACTCGTTTTGGATCATTGCCACTAAGCATAGATTATAGTTTACATTGTAGTTTACACTCTCTCCCACACAATTCTGTAGGTTATGGTAAGCTAAGCTATATAACGGCCTGTAGCTGTCATTGTAATGTCATTCAGAACAATTCCCAAGTCCCAAAAATGCCCCCATATTATGCCTATTTTCCCTCTCCCTGACCTCAGAACCTCCAGTGGCCACTGCCAGATTCTTGCCACTCTATTAGAGAATGTAGTTGGACTCCCCAAGTAGGGAATTAAATATTCTATTGATTATTGTGTTAGTCTCCACCCACCAAGACAACACCCCATATCCACATGAGCACATTCATATTCCATAGAGGCATGCCCCAGGTGCACCCCTCCCCACACATCCCTCCATCACTGACACTCCGCACCAGTGATCCTCCCCTTTCACAGTTGCAACCATTTTGCAATCCCTAAAAGCAAAGCCAAAATAATAATAATAATAATAAATAAAAAATTAAAAAGTAAAATTTTTTTGCATTGTGTCCATCACCGTAAGATCTGTTATCTTTTATGTATATTGACAATTTCTTCTGTACGTTCCCCCAGTGTCTTATTTTTTTCACTTTATTTTCACAAAAGGTTTAGGTTATATAAAAGTCACATCAAAAATATAGGGAATTCCCATATACCCCACCCCCACCCCCCTCACATTTTCCCTTATTAATACTATCTTTCATGAGTATAGTTAATTTGTTATAATTGATGAACATATATTAAAGCATTGCTACTAACCATGGTCAATGGTTTATATTATGGTTTACATTTTGTACCGTATACTTTTAAGGTTTTGACAAAATGTATAATGGCCTGTATCCATCATTGCAAGATGATGCAGAACAATTCCAATGCCCTAAAAATGACCTATGTTCCACCAATTCTTCCCTCTCCCCTCCCCTCGGAACCTATGGTAACCACTAAGCTTCAGGTTTTGAAGAATAAGGTTTATAGTTACCTGCATTAATACTGAGGGCTTGACACACTAGTCTGTTTTCTTTTATTAGACATTGCCTATGTATGCAAGAGATTCTTTCCCCTCTATTTGAGAATGTAGCAGCACTTCAAAAAATACTGTGAATGTATGGGACAAAGCATGCTCTTCCAAAATTATACTAGGGGATTATTGGTTAGCTCACTAAGTCAGTTTCAGTCATAGCAGTCTTTGAATAGAGTATAAAGTGATTTTGTCTATTTAATTGTTGAGCATATAGCTTAAAACCATTGCATCTATGTTTCTAAAGAACTCAAAATAAGCTTCTCATTATCCAAATTTTATAGATAACAAGGAAGTCTTAACAATCTCATGCCCCATCTGTTATACTTACTTTCATTCCTAAAATAACCTTGCTGCAGTTCATTTATTGTTCATATATATTTTCATTTAATTTGAATTACTATGGCTATGTCACATATAAGAGTGCCCATAATAATTTTCATCATATCTAAAATGCTAAATTCTACAGCAGTTGACTCAGCCACAATGTCCATGAGACCATTTCCAAATGATTTAGGGTAAAATAAACAGAATAAAATCAGAAGTAGTCTGAGGCCTAAAATAAATTGCCACAGGCCCACAAAAATAAGTAACAGTTCCCAAAAGACCAAAAGACCTTCTTCCTTCTATTTGTTATTATGCTTAGCCTTCCTGATGGAATTCAGTAAGGTTTCCCTCAGAAATATACCAGTGTTGTCTTCATTCAGGGAAGTAGTGACAGTACAGGACTCTAAATTTTATGAGAAACAGCATAATTGTTACAAGCATGGGGTCTAGAATCATACTGTTGGTCTCAAACTCAACTCCTTCAGACAATAGCTATGTGACACTGCAGAAGTTTCTAAACCTCTCCTTGCCTTTTCTTCATTTGTAAAATATATTGTTCTAATTTAATAATAGCTTATCTTCCATTACTGAGGGTAGGAATTATTCTACAAGAACTCACTGCTTAACACATAGCAAGTTTAAGGTTTGTTGACTGAATGAATGAACCAGAACTAGAATAAGAAAGATTTCAGAGTTAATACACACAATAGGGAATATAGTAGAACCAAGGGAAATTGTGAATGCTATATGGAACTTTAGCAAATGTATGTGATGGTAGAAATGTATTTGCAAGATTATCCAGTTCATTGGGCCCAGTGGATATAATATTATGTGCCAACATCCCTTCTGGAGATGTATCTGAAATGTTAGCCACGTTATTTTCTCAACTTATTTCTATTCAAGATGAAACTTCATCAGCTTCACACCTAATATAGGTGGTTCACAGGCTTTCAGTAAATTTAAGGTAATTTATGATTTCATCTTTCTCAAGTAATTTTCAATCAAGTAAAGTTATCCAACAAGACTGGAAGTTGCACATGGAAACATTTTATTTTAAGGTTTCATTAGTATGCATAAATTCACAGCCCCTCCCAATCTCTATCCATTTTTGCAAGTAATTGAAAAAAGTGACTCAACATATGTGGATACCAGTTTTTTAGGTTAACAAATGGGGCATGGCATTTTAAATTATTTAAATGTGGAACATTAACTGTGTTATAATTTAATTTCTAATAACGAATTTGCTTCTGCTTCCACATCCTGTGGTAAACATAGAAAAACAGGATGATGTAGTAGAAAGCACATTATAATAAGGGGCAGGACATCTGTTTTTCAGAACCTTTATTCATTACCTACATGTAATTAATTTAGTTGATTAGGTTTGACTCAGTTTCTTAATCCACAGAACAAGGATAATAATTACACCAAAGGCAGAAGCTTACTTATTTAATTCATTTACTCTCTATTAAGCCCCTGTAATCACCAAGCTCCTGCTCCTTTACCTGTTTGTTTGGGACTCCACTTAGGTGTGAGCTGGGGAAAGAGCACTGGTGCAATCATGGTGGGTAACATGGGGGGTATGGGCTACTTGATCATGCAGTTTATTATACATCTGGTCCTGCTTGAGTTCAGTCCTGATGCATCATTTCTACCTTACTGATGTTCAGTATGCCTGACTTTGACTTGGTAGGTTTGACAGAAGCCTGCTTAAAATGGGCACTTGTTGTTTGTTCAAGTTCCAGCATTCTCTCTCTACCAGAGTTCAGCAATATACCAAAAGCTCTTTCTCAATGAGTGTAAAATCTCTGCTATACATGGCATGGCCTTATTCCAGAATTCCATGGGTAAGCCTTTACCCATGTAGGCCAGTAGGCCTTGCCATAACCTCCATACTACTTCTTTTCCCATTACTGACACCTCCAACACCATAGGTCTGCCAGATCATCTGGCCCACATGCCAGGAGCAATGCACTGCAGCTTGGAGCTTCTGCAGAGCCATTTTCTACTCCAGGCTCCACTTAAAGCTGGTACCCAGTATTGGATCAAGGTAGTAAGGGAGTATTCCTAGGTATGGAATGTGTTGCATCCAGAACCCAAAAGGATCTACTGGGTTCGTGTAGGGAGTGTAAAGTGCAGCAATTGACCTTTAACAATGGAGGCAATATCTCAGCATATCCCTATTCATTGCACCCAGAAACTTCACAGAAGTAGCAGGTCCCTGAAGCTTCCTGGGATTTATCTCCTACTCTGGAGCATCAGTGTCTTACCAAAGCCTCCACCATGCTAGCTTCCTCTTTTTGAGGAGGAAAATCCAGATGAGCAACTCAAACCAAGTATGTGAGGAAACTGAATAGAAGGAAGGACTTTTTAAGAATTAGCTTTCCTTGTAATAAGATGCAGACAATAGGTTTTATGGTACTAAAGAAGTTCTAAAAAATAAAGTAGGTGAAAATGACAATTCAGAAAGCTAGGCAAAAAGACAAAGACTGTCCTGTACACAAAATATCATTACTCAGCAATTTCAAATTTTCTGTAAAATAGAGAAAGAACAATTGAGGTTGTACATTAAAAATATAGTTCTAAATTAAAAACCATTTCTTATCCTTGAAAACCAAAGAAAAATTGATGATATAATAAAAGGCATGCTTTGGTAGGAAAATAATAAGAGACATTATATGGCATAATCATTCATTCAAAATATATTTATTCAATGACTGCAATGTACAAAGTGCTATGCCAAATGCTTTTGCCGAATACAAAGGTGAACTATAAAGAAGTACTTCTCTCTGATAACTTATAGTTTGAGATAAGATATACAAGCATAACATTAGTCAGAAATGAATAAATCCCACTTAAAAAGTACAGGAATTCCTTGCCTATTGCTCTTAAAATCCTATATCCCCACAAAATGTATAAGAAGATAAGGGAAGTGGCTAATTTCAAAAAATGATCAACCAGTGGCCCAAATAGAGATGGTATACATACTAGAAAGTACATATTAGTAAACCTATTTAAGAAATAGACTTTTTCAATAGCTGGAATTATAATTACAATCATCCTCTCCCTCCTGACCCCTCACCATTGAATGATGGATGGCTTAATGTAGTATCCTTGCTTTGAAAAAAAAAAAAAAAGATTCACCTGTAATAAAAAGTGAAAAACATGGATTTAGTACAGCATCTGGCAGATATCTATTAATTATGCCAACAAAACAGATGGATAGTAAAGCTTTAAAATCTTTATTTTATGGTCTGGAATAACAATGAATAATAGGTCAAATATTATGATAAAAGTGGTGATTGTTCTTCTTTCAGGGAGAGTAAAGAGGGCATATTAAAATTTTCTTTGTTTGAATAGCTGTCTTCATTCCAAAAGATTTCAGATTAGTTTATATACTCTGTATTTACATGATAAAGTATTACTTTGAAGACTTCATCATGGTATTTTTTTGTCCTAGGAAAAAAGCAAGGATATAAGTTAGAACAAAGAAAAATACTTTCCCTCATAAACCCATATCATATAACCCCTACCTACAGATCAGAGGAGTATATAAAGGCATGAAATTATTTTGCATAATATAAATGATATATATATATATATAAAAGGATTTAGTTATATGACATAGCACACCACCTTCATAAATCTCAATTTTTTTGCAAGAATTTAACCTTCCAAATTCTCTATGTCATTTCTTTTCTTTGGCTCTCATTCTTGATGGCTCAGCCTCTTACTGTGACCATACTCACACTTTGGAACATCCAAATGCCATTGCAACACATCTACCATCTTCATAATCTTTAATGGCATTGTCCTTGTTTTTTTTGTTGTTGTTTTTTTTTCTTCTTTTGCATTAAGGTCTAATCATCCACTTCCTCCTGTACCGTCAAAATGCTATAAAATATATATTCTTTCCATCAGAGTGCTATAATAAAAAAAGCACCAGTCACTTTAAGGGGTTGCTCAACTGAGTTTAAACTCCTTAGTTTGGGAAATCTCAAAGTCCTACATTTGCTAAATTTTCATAATGCAAACTCTGACAGTGGTAATTACAGGATTGTTTTTGGCAAAATGATAAGTAGGAAAATGCCATAGAATAATAAAATCTCTGATTTGGATGGGACACACTTTTTCTATACAATTTCCCACTTGATGCTTGAAATTGAAGCTTCCCTCAGAGCTTCATTTATAATAAAAATTGATCCAGTATTTATTTTACACCTACCATTTGCAGAACATTGTGTTAGGCACTTTGTAAAACAGATAAGTACAGGGCGCCTACTTCTAAGTAGCTTGCCATTTAAACAGCCAGGCAGGATTGAAATACCTAGTGAGGTTTCCAAGAAAAACACAAGTAACAATTTTGTGGGTTAGATTGCAGCTCCTTCCTCTCCTCCTCATCTTCCATCTTTATTTTTCTTTTTATTCAATTTATGTAAGGACTTTTAGCAGTTTTGTCTAAGAAGAGAGAAAGGATGGGCTAAGAAGTAAGGGAAGTTGCTTTGTGCAGAAACTCTTGGGAAAAAGGAGACCATCAAAGAAAAAGATACAATATCAATTCCTGGAAGGAGCCATTTTTGGGCCCTTGTGGAAAGTGAGGTTAGAGATAAAAACTGCAGATGATTTCCCAAGCAACGCTGTTTGAGCCTTAGAACATAAAGTAAAGCAGTGTCTTGGGGATGCAAATAATAAAATTCAGCATGGAATTGAAGAAAGAAGAACACTTTGAACCCAGGACCTCATATTTGGGAAGCCGGCACTCAACCACTGAGCCACATCGGCTTCCCTGAGTTGGTTTTTTCGTTTGTTCACTTACTTGTTTTAGCTTTATTAGGAGGCCCCGGGACCTCCCATGTGGGAAGCAGGTGCTCAGCCACTTGAGCCACATCTGCTCCCAGCTCTGCAGTTTTGACTCACTAAGAACTCAAGAAAGCCACCAGCAGAAAAGCCCTGTGATTGGCAGAACAAAAGGAAAAATACAACACCCATTGAGGAGGCTTCTCATGGCAGTGGTGGTAGTTTTGAGGCACCACTCCCAAGTGGCTGGTGCAGAAAAACGTGACCAGTCTCGTTTTTGAGCGCATTGCAATGCCCCTTGGGGCCCCAGAAATAATGGGAGATGGTGTTGGAGTCCTTCAATAATGTATGTAAAGGTGAGCTTATGAGTTATGAAAATCCACAGACAAAACCCTTTAATGGACTCAGGTTACAAAGTTATGAAACAATGGACAATTTAGGAGGGAATATAAACAAAATACAAAACTGTGCAGCAACTCTATTTGTTACAGAATTTCAGAGGCAATTGGGTGCTGGCAAAATCAGTAAAGATTTTATGAATGTGTTAGTATTAATGTGGGACACAGGCATTGGTGGTATGTGCTTACGTGGTGAAATAGAGGCAGATGTCTCAGTTAGGCAGAATATAATTGTTTTACGTGGAAGTTGTGATGCAGCAGGTACAACCTGACCAGATCTGTTAGTTCTCTACCCTTTAAAGAAAACTAACCCATCAGTGTACATGGAGCAAGTTTCGGAACATGGTTCCTCCTTCATTTACTCATTGATTTACTCATTCAGCAAATGATTGAGCATTAACCATTGCACTAGGCACCAGAAATTTGAATTGTACAACCACGATCTGTGCTCTTAGGGAGCTCATAGTCTAGTGAGATTAAATAGACAAAAATATGGAAAATTACATCACAAAGGACTAAATGCAATGAGAAAAGCCCGTACTTGATGCCATGGAACAGCTGCCACTCTCGATTCCTGTGAGGGAGAGAACCAAGATGATCTTGCCAACTCCTGCCTCTAGGTGAATGGGTTGGGAGAGAGAAGAAGTCATGACCCAAAGCTGGCAGCAACCTGTGTTCTGATACAAAAAGGTGAGCTGGGCCAAATTCCCATCTCAGGATTTAGTGATAGGACTCATTGAGAAAGCATGCCAAAGTCAAAGAGTCACCATTTACAGGTAGGACCAGATAGACTATGGAACATCCTTGATAAGCCTCTTATTAGCTGTCACTGGAGAGAGGAAGAAAGAGGAGAAGAAGCAGGCACAGGAACGCAGCACAGATGATTGCAGTACTAAACGTAAGAAAAGAGCTGCCTACGCATTTCTGAGGTCCAGCTGTAGATCTGTTCCTGCCCATAATCATGCACTATATGTGACCTCACAGTGTTCACTCTTAACTTAAGCTTTGCATTAAAACTCTTTAGAAGTCACTCCACTTTGAAGATTTTCACAGGCTCCACTTGCAGTGCCCTGGCTTCACAACTTCTCTTTAGCTCCCTAATCCCACCCCTCTTCCACCTCTACCACCTGCTCCCACCATCATCTCTTTTTTCTCTCCTCAATTGCAAAATTTGTTTACTTCTAATGCTTGGAAATTTAGTGAACTCTTTAGCTGATTCAATTCTTATTGATCCTCAGGGTTTTAGCTAGCCCCTGAACAACTCCCCAAGGCATTTTCCCAAATAAAGACATCCTCTCTTCTCTTAAAGAAACTCTGGTATGAATGGCTAAGGCAAAAAAGTGGGTATGTATATGTGAGTGTTTGAACAACAAAAAAAAAAATTCAGAAAGGAGTTACACCGAAGTATCTATAGTTGTGATATGTAGAAAGAAGTTGGGGAAACTTTTACATTCTAGGGCACAAAAAATTTTATAAAAATTACTCATTTTTTATGTAATCAAGAAAGATAAACTACATAAATAAGAAGATTAATGAGTAAATAGAGAAAAGAGCACCAGTTTTGGCACAAAAAAGAAGAAAGGAAAAATATACCATTATGAAACTGTATTGCAAAAAGTAATAAAAAGCAGTTCTTCAGGAACAGAAAAATAGGAATCAATAGACTAAAACAGAGAGCTTAGATACAGATGCATATTGAAACATTCTATGATAAAGGTGGTACCATGAATCAATAGGAAAAGCATAGATTGTTTAGTAGATGACTTGTGAAAATTTTTACCATATGGAGAAAGGTTTAACTGAAATATATGGATAATAACAAATATAAAAGTAGACTCTAGATAAAGACTTAACTTGGCCTCTGAGCCGTTCATTGAACCTGAGATGATGGCAGAGCAGGCATCCAAGTCCGTGCTGTTTGTATGTCTGGGTAACATCTGTCAATTACCCATTGCAGAAGCAGTTTTCAGAAAAGTTGTAACTGATCAAAACATTTCAGATAAGTGGAGGATATACAGTGCTGCAACATCCACATATGAGATAGGAAACCCTCCTTATTATCAAGGGCAAAGTTGCATGAAGAAGCATGGTATTCCTATGAATCACGTGGCCCAGCAGTTTGCGACAGAGAATTTGCCACATTAGATTATATACTATGTATGGATGAAAACAATCTAAGAGATTTGAATAGCAAAGGTAATCGTGTTAAAAACTGTAAAACTAAAGTTGAACTAGTTGGAAGCTATGATCCACAAAAAACAACTTATTTTTGGAGATCCCTATTATGGGAATGACTCTGACTTTGAGACTGTGTACCACAGTGTGTTAGATGCTGCAAAGCATTTTGGAGAAGTCACAGTAAAGCTGCATCCATTCATTGATGAAGGCGAACATGATTAACAATCTTTACAGTGATGTTCTAGATTTTTCAATCAGTGCGTTAAAGTAATGTTTCATAGCTCAAGGCCACAAATGTTTTTTTTTTTTTTTTTTCAGTTGACTTACTATTTCTCACCTTAAATAATTGTGATGGAAATCAGTGTTGTGTTTGGCAAAAGAATTAATAAAAATCTTTGATTCAGACAGTATGGTGTATATTAAATGTTCTCAAATGAATTGAACCTCTTATCTTGCCCCACTTAGAAAAATAATGGCAAAAACAAATAGTAGAACCACAAAATATAATGTTTTGTGTGTCTTGTAACACAGTAATTTCCTTCTAGTGTTTAGCCTTAAAGTACTAATCTAGTGACAGCATTCTAATATGCTCAGTTATGATCTTAATAAATAATGAAATAAAACATCACTATAAGGCCCAAGTCAATATCTGAGCCCATTGAAACTTTTAATAATCTACCTCTTCAGTAAGTTGATATGGATAACTTGATGGACAGATGTCCTCTATTCAACTATACTACCTCTCTTTACCCCAGGGCATTTTATTGAATTCCATATCCCTAGTCATAGGGGTTCACAATCTTGATTGGAAGTATTCTAATTCATACACACCTATAGTGTATGTTTGTATGTTAAGGATTGGAAAGAAAGAATGATTTATGGAATTCATCTTTAACATCTGTGATTATTCTTAATTTTGTGTTTATCTAGTCTTTCCTAAGGAAGTCACCTTTTATTCCCATTTGGACCACTTTGCCTATGAAAATTTAATTATATGCAGAAAGAATACTGAATGCTGTTTTATCTTTTGCTCACTTTGACAAACAGATTTGTTTTTATATGCATACATATAACCCAGATGCCAAATATATATTGATTTAGATTATGTTGAATTCCTTAGATAATGTTAGGTATTTTATCAGTGTTTCATTTATGGGGAAATCTAAATAATTTCTGTGTACTTCAAATTAACTCTAATCTCATTCACTTGCATATACATAAAAATAAACTTGGATGTATACAAATACAACTTAGAAAAAAAGACAACTGAGAAAAATTAAACTAATAGGTGATAGAAAGATAAACAGATAACTGAAAGACAACAGAAAAATATAAGAAAATTTGTGACATGAGATTTCTTGAAAAAAATTTCAGAAGAATAATATATATGTGAAAATTGATTAATTATATTATATGAAAATAAGCATTTCTGTTCAATGAAGGACACCATGGACAAGTTAGATTGTCTTAGGTTGGCTTATGTGGGTTCTTGCCATAAAGCAGAGCCTGGGACAAGAGATTGTGTACATAAAGTTTATTCTCTGAAGTGATTAAGAGACTTGGACCACTGGGAAGAGAAAAAGAGGAAAGGAGGGAATATATGGGTGCATTATCAATCTGATCACTGTCGTGGACAATTGGCACTTTATCCTGCTGTGACCTTTTGGGGACCTGTATATAAAGCATTCAGAATTGTCCACCAAGGCGCAGCAAAAAGATGTCATTGCCATCTGGCTCTAGTTCCCCTTTGGCTGCAAGTTGCTCCATGAGGCATTAACTCCCTTGCACTTGTAGGTTTGCACGTCATGAGTGCCAATTGGCTCCCCACAGCCATTCGACACATGGAAGCAAAGAATCCCCAAGGTAGAAAGCGAGATAGTGAAGCTGAGGTAAGATGCTTTGGTATAGGATAAATTCAGTTGTCACAAGAATGGCTGGTGTGAAAGGTAGGTGTTAGGACAATCACAGACACCTGTTAAGAGGCCATCACCAGACCTCACCTACCCCCACCTCCTTTTCTAGGGAAGTCACAAAAATACACTAAGCAGCCATCCTCTGTCCTTCCGCTCTCCCCACCTCCTTTTCTATTGTGTGCCAACCACAACTTGGGGAAATTATTAAGTCTAATGAAAAGGCCTGACCATTCCTTAAACCAGAAAACTAGGAACAAGCTATCAGAAGAGGAATTCTCAGTGGTAGGGTCTCTCCTCCACACCCCTAGGTGGATAAAAACCATACTTTAACAGAGTAGATAGGTCTTTCTTCTCTAACGTGACTCTTGCCCTGCATTAAGTCCAATCCACAATGGAGACTTCCAGGTGGTGTCCTGCCACAATCTCTACAAAGACGCAACATAGTAGGGAGTAAGCTGAGTGCAGCTGGTCTGAGGACATAATTTATATTAATCATCTTTCTCTCCCCACCTCACCCATTCTAAGTTTCCCTCACTGTTTGTCTACTGAAGTGAGGTCTCGGCTGAATGCTGATATACAGTTATTACTGAGCATAGAAGAACTGATGTCCCAGTGAATCTTCTGAGTTCCACTTATACTACTTTCTGTCTCCACTCCGTAGTAGCTACAAGAGCAGTAGTAGTTCTTCATAGTGATAGACATAAATTACTCCCTCTAATATGGTACCTCCATTCTTTGCCTACAGATCTACAAGGAAGAGACACTCATAAAAGGCAAGCTTCAAATTCAGTGAAACCCCAACTCTCTTCTCTGGCAGACATATTGCCTCCCTGACCCCATCCCAGAAACCAATATTTCTAATATAGCAGAGCCTGTTAATTAGTTGTTACTTATTATCTAGACATTTTCTCAATACTTAAATTTGTAAAATTAAGACTATGTAAGGGTATGTTTTTAGAGAAATGAAAGTATCAATAATCAACAGAACTTCTGTGATTGATTTTTCTACAGTGGCTTCAGTTTTGTGACAACATTCCATGTATTTGAATATAAGTAAAAACTGATCCTTATTAAATAAAAGCAGACTTACAGTAGCCATTTGTATGCCTTAATGCTCATTTTGATTTATTTTAAATCTCTACACTGAGAAATGAAGTACTGCATTATCAGACCAGGAGGCACTGCTGTGAAAGATGATTTACTGTCCTACAATATCAATTTTTAAAAAAGAACATAAAAGAAAACAACAACAACAACAACAAAAAACATTACCAGGGATGTAAAGCAAAAATTCTGCAAGTGGGTTACTAGGAGAATTGGAGAGAGGGACTGAATCTATTTCACCCTTGTTTTTCTGGTTATATGCATTCTAATTATCAGGGACACAACACTCTACATGAGTCATGTGTTGGTGCATACATTAATCTTGGAGGAAGCCACCTTTCTCTGCAGCCAGGGTTTTGTCACTAAGCTGATTTCTTAGATAAGAAGCATGACTGCTTCTGGATAATGTAATATGAGGAAGGAATAGTGGTCATTCCTTCTCTGTCATAAAATAGTTCCTTTGGTCTTATGCAATGTTGCACAGGATCCTATGTCATTGAGTCCATCATTGTGTATGGCCTTTGGTGGTGGTATTGGTAAAGGCACTGAAGCCAGGGAAGGTAAACCCATTGTGACAGCTTGAAGCTTTTGTGAATCCCATAAAATATCATATTCTTGGAGCTATTCCATTACTGTGGGTGTGGGACCCTTGATTGGATTAAATTCAGTTGAGGGAACTTTTGATTAGATCAATTTTTATTAGATCATTTTGATTAAATCACTCTAGAGCTTTTGATTGTACTACTTCAGTGAGGAGTGACACAGGTTGGGTCTCAGCCTCCCTTGCTGGAATCTTATATAAATGGACAACTGAAAAGCAGAAACACACAGAGAAAGAGAGCTGCCATTTTACCCTGCCATGTGAGGGAAGGCTCCAGGTTCACCTATAGTCATAGAAAGACAGAGAAACCTTAAGAGACTGAGAGAGAGGTCAGAGGCTGGAATCAGTGGAGCAGCCTGAAACTGAAGAGCCAAAGCCTGGGGAAAGCCAAGTCATATGCTTGGCAGGCATATGATTTGGGAAGAAAGTGAGCCTGGAGGAGAAGGCAGAGACCAGTTCCATTTTGCCTTGCCAGGTGGCATGACTCCAGGATCACCAGTGACTGACCTTTGTTGGGACAGAATCTCTGATGATGGCTTGATTTGGACATTTTTGCCCATCTCTGGTATTTTTACAATGGCAGGTCTTTCACAAACTAAAACACACATGTATAGAGTAGATGTCAATTCCAATAAGGACAAATATAATCCTGTCTCTCAGTGGCTGGCCGGTTGCTTTGAGGAACTATATGTTTGGCATTGGTCTATGTGGATGGTAGTTTGGGGATTCAACAAAGGCAGTAGCTAAGTCAGTCTTAGTGAAAAGAAGCCATAATACCTTGACCACCCTGTTCAGTGGCCATTGCTCAAGCTTTTAGATGGTCTAAGGGAGAGACAGGCTGGTATTCTAGGGCAGGTCATGCTTTCCATCAGATTGCCATGTGACTTTTCTGTGATAAGTCTGTATTGTGGGCATTAATATGAAATGTTAATTTATTGTGCCAACCTAAATCGGTCCAGTCACATGCTCCCTCCCCCAAATTCCTTGTTTCCTTCGTCCAATCTTGCTCCATCTGAGCCATTAGCTACTTTGAGTGTATCTCTGTATATCCAAACCTCTGGCCACTTCATATAGATGGAAAGATCCTGGGAACCACTAACAGCTTTATTCACTGAGAGAATATCCCATCACTACTGTCTTTCAGAGTCACACCTGACTGTGACCTCAGTGTGGTAACCATCCAGTTTTTCTCTAGAGAAGTTATAGGTTTGCAGAAAATTCATGAAGAAAATACAGAGTTCCCATATACCTCCTATATTAGTCAGGGTTCTCTAGGGAAACAGAATCAACCGGAAAGATCTGTAAATAGTATGAGATTTTACAAAATTCCCTCACATGACTGTGAGGATGCACAAGTGTAGATTCCACAGGCAGGTTGCAAACCAGGGGCTCTGGTGAAGGTCCAATGAAGGTCTTTGATGATTTCCCAGGAGACGTTGGCTATCCAAAATAGAAGTTGGAAAAATTCTCTATGAATGCTTAAATTACTTTCACTTTAAAGGCATTCAACTGATTGGATAAAATGCCATTCATTACTGGCAGCAATCTCCCTGGTTGATTGTAGATGTAATCAGCTATCTATATAGTAAACTCACTGATGACTAAAGTCCATAAAAGTCCTTGTATTACAATTAGCCCAGTGCTTGCTTGACCAAACAACTGGGTGCAATTACCTGGCCGAGTTGACACATTAGCCTAACCATCACACCTCCCTATTATTAACACCTTCCATTCATGTGATATATTTGTTAAAACTAACAAAAGACTATTATAATAATTATACCATGAACTAAAGTTAATGGTTTACATTAGGGCTCACTATTTGTATGTACAAGCCTATGGGTTTTGTTGTGTTGGTGTTATTGTTAATTTTATTCTAGTAACATATATACAACTTACAATTTCCCCTTTTAACCACATTGAAATATATAAAGTGCTGTCACTTATGTTTACAATGCTGTTCTACCATCACCACCATTCATTACCAAAACTTTTCCATCCCCCAAAAGAAACACCACACAATTTAAGCAACTCCCCATTCCGTATTAGCAACAACATATCAATATATCCCATATATTAGCCAAACTCATTAATTTTCTCCTCTGTGACTTGGTCATAGGGGATTCCCCCTGGGTATAATGCAGAGGAGATGAACTGGTGACATGGAAGCTGACTCACATGTTTATGTAATGTACTTGTGCCCTCTGAACTTACTTGGACCTGATTCTGAATGTGTCATTTCCACTGGTAATAGATTGTTTCCACTCCAACCTGATTTATAACTTAGTAAATCTGGTAATGCTCAGCCCATGATGGTCAGCTCCTGTTGTTCATCACACTTGATACCCCCATGGTCAGATGCTTAGTCTCTACAAAGGCCCATTAGCACACCCACAGTTACTTTTCAGATGGACAACTTTTCTCTCCTGAAGGAAGTATGTGATTCTTCTCCAGAACCCTAATGATAGATACTGTACCTCCCCTATTGTGACTTGTCAGAGACTCCTTCAACCTCCTAATCTACCATGGATGCCATAAGATCTGCTGGATTCCATGGCCTGGACAAGGTTTGTTATGCTGTGTTCTCTTCATCCATGCCCCACTGAAAATTGGAAGCTTTCCCAATCACCTCATAAATGGGTTGGAGACAAACTCTATGCTCTTATCCTTTAGTCATATGCCACCAAAATCCTAAGAGGCCAGCAATAAATTTTTTAGTGGTAGGAAAAACAAGGTACAACAACTTGATCTTTACCTTGGGAGGATTTGCCAGCATGCCCTAGGCCATCAGACCCTTATAAGTATCATTGATTTCTTTTATTTCTAATTTAATAATTTAAGAAAACCTACATCAACATAGAAGTTTCCTGAATGTTTGTGGACTTTCTGCTCCACCTTTTGGTACAGATGTATCTTACAAAGGTATCCAGAATAGCCACTTCCTACTTACCAGATCCAATTAGCTTGATGTCATGGAAAGAGTGGACCAGGATGATGTGGAAAGTCAGAGTGATTAAGATCCTTGAGGACTACATTGTGAAGAAAGGATAAAAGTTAACATAATCCTGGGCCAAGACAATAACTGTGGATAGATGTTATTCTAATGTAAAAGAGAACCACTTTTTAATCCTTCTTACTGAAGATTAAGAAAATGCATCCACCTAAGACTGTTGCTCTACTCCAGAATAGATAACACATTCAGCACCAATACTTGATTATGTCTACAGTGGTCCAGAGTCATTCACTACTATTTCTTATTCCATCTATTTTTTGCAGGAGCCATATAGATGACTCAATTGGGGATATTATGGGAATTACCACCTCTTCATATTTTAGGTTTTAGATGGTAATAATTTCTGCCATTCCTCCTGAAATGTGGTAATGTTTTTGATATTGTTTCTTTTCTTTGGGGAGAGATGTGGTTTGATCAGTTTCAGGGTGTCCTGGTTTGCCAAAGGGGTGCCAATGCAAAGTATCAGAAATCTGTTGGCTTTATAAAGGGGATTTATGTGAGGTAAAAGCTTACAGTTCCAAGGCCATGAAAAGCCCAACTCAAGGCACCAGAAGAGGTGCTTTCTTCCCAAAGTCAGCTGCCATGTGTTGAAGCAAGATGGCAGATGATCTCTGCCTGGTCTCTCTTCCCCTCCGGGCTTCCTCTCTGTGGCTCAGCTGTTCCTCTTTCTTCCTGATTTCAGCTACAATTGGCCTGTCTCTTAGAACTTACTATATCAGTCTCGGCTGTTCCACTCTCTTCCCAATTTCAGCTGTAAGCTATCAGGCAAATGTCTCCTCTTTCCCCGGGGAATCAGCTGTTTGAGCCTTCTCCTTTCTCTCACATGGCAGGATCAAAAATGACAGAACTCTTTCTTCCTGTGTCTTTCTGTTCCTGTGAGTCCATTTCTAAGAGACCCAGCAAGGGGGCTGGACTCAGCTTGAGTCAAGCCTTTCTGACGTAGTCAAACCAAAAGCCCTGAAGCAATCTTAACAGGTAATCTAATCAAATTCCCCTCAACTGAATTTAACGCAATCAAAGGGTATCACACCCACGGGAATAGATTAGTTTACAAACATTATCTTTCTCTTTTTGGGATTCATAAAATAATCTGAAACTGCCACACAGAGTCTTCCACATAGCCCTTCTTACCACAATATTTCTTACTGTAAGATCAGTGAATCAATGTGACGGTGCTCCTAGATGCCAAATAAATCCAACTTAATCATATGCTTGGGGACAGTGGAAATAATCACATATCCATCCAGGAGCCTCATGATTTCTTTCTGGTCATACACATTATGAAATATACTAGTTGGTCATTCATATATGTTGTCTCTTTTAGTCTATACCACAGATCCTTATAGTTCAAGGCTGGTTACCATCCCAGCCTTGCTGCCCGACATGGTATCTACACCTGGAATCGTACCTTTTATAGAAAGGTACACAATTCCATAACATTTCTTATGGACAGTTCCAGCCTACAGAGCACAGTAATCAAGTTTCTCAAAGATAGCAGTGTTCCCATTACCAATACATTTCTAATTTTTTTACTGAACACTGTCCTTTATGTCCTTCCAGAGAACAATTATTTCTCTGGAAATTCATCCTAATATCCTTACCTCCTAGAGCTTACTGACTCATTCCTCAATTGTCTGTCAAGTTAGTTCTAGTAGTAATACCTCGTTTACTTGGGACATCATCAGATCTGAGCTTCAAGGAAGAATAACAGCTGATGTTAATTGCCTTTGCTGCACTTAAACCGTATGCCATAGGATAATGCTGCTCTATCAACAGATCTTCCTCTATTCAGTCTTATCCTCCACTTTCCTTCATCCAAAAACCTAAAATTCCACTCTTACATTTGTCCCCTGTTTCGGACAGTACATGCTAGTCAAGTCTTGCAATTATTTGTGTATGTATGTTATTTTCTCCTGGATCATGGACAATATTTTCCCACTTGTGTTGTGCTGCAACCTGACCCTAGTTACTGGTTCAGAGTCAATGAGATAAGGTAGCATCTTGAAAAGAACAAACATTATCTTGTAAGGCACCTCCGTGGTGAGGTCTTTAAAAGGTCTCCAGGTGAGAGTAGGCTACAGAGAAGGAATTACTTCTACCATCCTGAAAGTTACAGAAGTATCTGGAAATTTGGAATTCTCTGACTTGTCTACCCATTATGGTCCCACTCTGTTCCTGTTAGGGCCTTGATTTTGACACAGTAAACTAGTCATGGCTGTGCATAGTAACTTTGCTACCATTACAATTCAATTTGGGCCTGGTTTTCAATACTGTTTGCCTTGTGCATGTACAAAATAAGTTTCTCTACATACCACCATGGAGGTCTTCTTTAACTCCATGCTTTGGGTTGACAATTGGTTGACCTGAACTTGTAAATTTTCTTTTTTCAGGCACATAAAGCCATTAATGAAAGTCATCTAATTCCACCACCTTTGAAATTACCATGGTCCACTCTCCACCCTACAAGTGTCACCACTACTGCATAAGCTGGTCCTTGGTATTCTCCCTGTATTTTATGAAAACCCACCACAAATGAAAGTATAAGTAATTGTGATACTACTGCCTCTAGCAATCATTACCACCATCCTTACCATAAGCAATTAAGTCCTTATCAATGTCTAACTGATGACTGAGGCAGTTTCAGGATTGTATTCTGGAGGACCTCTTTCTAGGGCCCTTACAACATCATATGTTTTAGCCTGGGTTCTGCTCAAAAAAAAATAAAAACAGATCCTGAAACTAGGGCTTGAGTGAAGTTGTTTCATTTTGAGAAACAATCTCGAGAAACAGGTAGAGTCTGGGTAGAGTGAAACCTGGAAGAGGGGAAAATCAACTAGGGTGTGTTATTAAGCTGGTGGTTACTGCTCTGGGCAACTAGTACTTGATCTTTCCCGGGACCTTATGGGGATCCATGTAGATTGTGCCTCAAAATTGTCCACCAAGGGACAGAAAAGGGAAACATTTATCCAAAAGTTCCTTTTCTCCATTGGACAAGAGTATGCTGTGGGATGATTATCTTTGTGCATTTTCAGGTTTGTACATGAGGGAGTGTTAGTCCAGGTTCTTTAAGCAATTCATGAAACACAAGTGCTAGGACAGAAAACACAAGATACCAAATGCAGCTGAGGCATTTGGTATCTGCACAAATTTGACTATTGCAAGAACGGATGGAATAATACCAAAGCCAAACAAAGATGCTGCAAGAAAGGAAAATTACAGACTAATCTCTCTAATGAAACTAGATGCTCAAATCCTCAACAAAATATTTGCTAATCACATTCAACAACATATCAAACGAATTATACACTATGACCAAGTGGGTTTCATCCCGGGTATGCAAGGATGGTTTAACATAAGAAAATTAAACAATATAATACACCACATAAAGAGATTGAAAAAAAAATCACATGATCATCTCTATAGACACAGAAAAAGCATTTGACAAAATATAGCACCCTTTCCTGATAAAAAAAACTGCAAAAGATAAGAACAGAAGGCAACTTTTTGAACATGATAAAAGCTATATATAAAAAACCCAAAGCTAACATCATCATCAATGGTGAAATCCTAAAATCTTTTCCTCTAAGATCGGGAACAAGACAAGGATGCCCATTATCACCTCTCTTATTTAACATTGTCTTAGAAGTACTTGCTCTAGTACTGAGGCAAGAAAAAGATATAAAAGGCATCCAAATTGGAAAGGAAGAAGTAAAAATTTCACAATTTGCAGACGACATGATCCTATACATAGAAAGTCCTGAGAAATCTACAAAAAAGGTTCTAGAACTTATAAATGAGTTCAGTAAAGTTGCAGGCTATAAGATCAATGCTCAAAAATCAGTAGCATTTCTGTACACCAATAACGAGCATTCTGAGGAGGATATCAAGGAAAAAATACCATTCACAAAGTAACTATAAGAATCAAATAGCTAGGAATAAATTTAACTAAAGATGTAAAGAACCTATATAGAGAAAACTGCACAACACTGCACAAAGAAGACTTAAATAAATGGAAGAACATTCCTCGTTCATGGATAGGAAGACTAAACATCATTAAGATGTCTATCCTACCCAAACTAATTTACAGATTTAATGCAATCCCAATAAAAATCAACAAAGCATTTTTTAATGAATTGGAAAATCTAACTACAAAATTTATTTGGAATGGTAAGAAGCCCCAAATTGCCAAAGACCTACTGAAAAAGAAAAATGAAATTGAAGGAATCACACTACCTGACTTTAAAACATACTACAAAGCTACAGTGGTCAAAACTGCATGGTACTGACACAAAGATAGACATACCAACCAATGGAACCAAATTGAGAGTTCTGATATAGATCCTCGCATACACAGTCATCTGATGTTTGACAAGGCCACCAAGTCCATTCAACTGGGAGAGAATGGCCTTTTCAACAAATGGTGCTTGCAAAACTGGATATCCATATCCAAAAGAATGAGAAAGGAACACCACCTCACACCTTATACAAAAAATCAACTCAAGAAGGACCAAAGATTTAAATATAAGAAGAAAGACCATACAGACCTTGGAAGATAATGTAGGCAAGAATCTACAGGACCTTGTAATAGGAAAGGGTTTCATGAACTTCACACCCAAAGCACGAGCAGCAAAGGGAAAAAATAGATAAATGGGATCTCCTCAAAATTAAAAACTTTTGCACCTCAAAGGACATTATCAAGAAAGTAAAAAGGCAGTATACCCAATGGGAGAAAATATTTGGCAACCATATATCTGATAGGAGCCTAATGTCCTGCATAGATAAATCCTACACCTCAAAAATAAAAAGACAAACAACCTATTTAAAAAATGGGCAAGTGACCTGAAAAGACACTTCTCTGAGGAAGAAGTACAAATGGCTTAAAATCACATGAAAAAATGCTCAACACCACTAGCTATTAGGGAAATGCAAATAAAAGCTATAATGAGATGCCATCTTACACCAATTAGAATGGTGGCTATTAAAAAAACAGTGGACTCTAAGTGTTGGAGAGGATGTGGAAGAATGGGAACCCTCATCCACTGCTGGTGGGAATGTAGAATGGTCCAGCCATTGTGGAGGACAATTTGGCAGTTCCTCAAAAAAACTAACTATAGAAATTCCATATGATCCAGCAATTCCACTGCTGGGTATATACCCATAAGAATTGAAAGCAAAGACACGAACAGATATATACACACCAATGTTCATAGTGGCATTATTCACTATTGCCAAAAGTTGGAATCAACCCAGGTGTCCATCAATGGATAAATAAAATGTGGTACATACATACAATGGAATATTACTCAGCTGTAATAAGGAATAAAGTGCTAACAAATGGGATAACGTGGATGAATCTTGAGGACCTTATGTTGAGTGAAGCAAGCCAGGCATTGAAGGATGAACAGTACATGACCCCACTGATATGAATTAAGGAAATAGAGCAGACTCAGAGAGCTATTGTCTTGAAGATAGATCTACAAGAAATAGAAAGGGAGAAGAAGGTTGTGAGCCAACACCCATATGGACATAATCTATGGTAAGGTGAAAATGTGTAGTTGCGTAAAGAAGGGATATGACAGGAAGGTAATAATATTATTGGGATGGGTGGTGCAGGGTTGACAGGTGGGTAGACTGGGAAGGGTGGGTTGGAAGGTCCAGGGTACTGGGGGGAGGGTTGGGAGAGGGACCAGGTGAACACTGGGGATTTGCAGGTATGTGATTGAAAGTACAAAGTTGAGAAAGCTCTTATAGCAATATGACAAGGAAGGGTTACTGGTTTAGGGTGTTGGTTGGGGTGGGGGGCATTCGGGACAGGGTGCATCTGGAGCAGGCTTCTAGGGAGTGTCATAATGTGTTGTATCAGTGGGTGGAGACCCACATAATGAGTGGGAAGGAGTTGGACTCCCATCCTCAGGAGGACCAATTTGTTCAGAAATATACAGGCGGGAGTCTCTAGAGAGCATGGGTGGTTCCTAATAGGGGATAACAAACCAATGTGTCAAGAGCTCAGTCTTGTTGCTTGTAACTGAGAATCTTGTCATTCAAGGAGTGAAGCCAGGAGGTCACTGAGGGCCCCGAGGGGAGGGGGAGGGAGGAATAGAATAGATCAAATGGGGTATTTAGTGGGCAGTGGAAGTGTCCTATGATCTTACAGTGATGGACACAGGACATGGTAAATATCATCAAAATTTATAAAAGTGCACAGTCTAAAATGTAAACCATAATGTAAACCATTGACCATGTTTAATAGCTATGTTTCACTATTTGTATATCAGTTATAACAAAGGTGCCATCCACATATAAAAAGGTATTAATATGGGGGGGAGGGAAGGGGAAAGATGTTGGGTATATGAGAGTCTCCTGTATTCTGTGTGACTTTGCTATGACCCAAAACTTCGTTGAAAACAAAATGAAAAATAGTGAGACATTAGGGAATGTGTGGGGGAAGGGACCACGGTACAGACAGGACACCAGATATTGTGATGAAAGGCAAAATGTTGAAAAAAAATTTTTAAAAATATTTTTCATTTTTTAAAATATGCCAATCTTTTAATTTTTAGTTTTTAATTTTTTTTATTTCTTATTTTTAAATTTATCATTATTGTTTCATTTTCCCATTAATTGTATTTGGCTATTGTAATGGCTTCCTTTTTGAAGAAGCTTTGGATCACAGTATGGTTACAATTTGGGTGGGGAAGGATCGTTGCTGTGGGGTGTCAGTAATGGAGGATGCATGGGAGGAAGTTCATCTAAGCATTCATATAAGGTATGTAAAAATGTTCAAGTGTTCACAGGGCATTATCACAGTAGGGGAGGCTCACACACTAACCTAGAGAATACTGAATTCCCATCCTGGAGAGTTCTGCCACATTCTCTAAGGGAGCAACAACAGCCCCCCAAGTGCAGGGGCAGTGACTGGCAAAGGAGGATGATCCACTGATGGGCCCTTGATATAGATGACTAGGCTTATGTGCCTTTGCTCTTGATATTGAAACTTAGCCTGTTGTTATGGGGTGCCTAAGGGTTGCCTCCTAAAGCCTCCTTGTTGCTCAAATGTGGCCTCTTTCTAAGCCAAACTCAGCATATGAATGCATTACTTTCCCCCAGTGTGGGACATGACTCCCAGGGTTGAGCCTCCTTGGCACCGAGGGATTGCTACCAAGTGCCAACTAGCAATGCAACTGGAAAAAGACCTTGAGTAAAAGGGGGACAAGGTAAAGGCAAATGAGTTTACATGGCTAAGAGACTTCAAAGTGAGTCAGGAGGTCATCCCAGAGGTAACACTTATGCACATCTCAGCAGGATCTCATAGACTTCTAAAGTGGATACTATCCCCAAATAGTGGGGCTCCTGAGGGCTTTGGAGACACTCAGGTCCTATGGTCAGGCAGATGGCTCCAGAGTTTGGTGCCTTGCCAGTGGGCCCTACTTTGGAGTTTGTGCTCCTGAGAGTGACAGAGTTGGACTCAGTTATGTCTTCCCTTCATATGGCTCATCTGTCCCTTCTATTTAAACCTATATTTGGTGCTGGAGTTTGTAGGCATACATCCAGAGACTTGAGTCTTTGGGCTGTCCATGTGCCAGCTGGGCCCAGAACCTCGGTGGAGCTACAACTCCTACTCTACACCTCATTGGACTCACCCAGGACAACTGGCAGGGAGATGATGATGGACAACGGCCATCCCAGGGAATGGAGAGAGTCTGCAGTTGCAGGCAGGGTAATCCAATCCATCTTCCCCATGGGATATAAACCCTCTTTTAGTTGTAGGTGGAGTGGATGTCACTATCCCAGAATCCTTGGGATTGGGGGAAGAGCTATGGACTAGAGTGGACTTACTGGTATTCTACTATAGACATATTGTGATTCTAGCAATGGAAGAAATTACAACAAATGATGTGGAGCCAGGGGCCACTGGAACCTCTGAGGGCAAGGAGAGGGAAAAATAGTTGTAATATGGGAGCTTTTTTGGGAATTGGGAATCGCCTTGAGTGACGTTGCAACAACAGATATAGGCCATTTTATATCATCACATTACATGCAGAACTGTGTGGGAGAGAGTGTAGACTACAGTGTGGACTATGGTCCATGCTGAAAGGCAAAGCCCCAGGGTGCATTTATCAACTGCAATGAATGTACCATACTAATGAAGGATGTTTATGTGGGAGGGTGTGGGAGGTGTGGGGAGTGAAGCATATGGGAATCCCTTTACTTTTTGTGTAAAATTTATGTAATCTATCTTCAAAAAAAAAAGAAAGAAAGAAAGAAAGCATAAACGTGTGAATTTTTTTTTTAAAGTCAACTAAGAGTATGGAGGGAGGGCACTAAAGCTATCTTATGAGGAGATAACCAAATAGAGGAACAATTACTATCCTGCAAAAGATTATATTTAAATAATCAAGTAACAATTATAAATCAACAAGAATACAAAATGTACCAAAGAATATTGGGCAAAAGATATGAAAAATCCATTTGCAGAAAGTAAAACCCAGAAAACTAGAAAGCATATAAAGAAAGGATCCAAGGCATTCTATAGAAATAGCAAATGCTAATTAAAATTCAATAAAGCAATGCCAAACATTCTGGTAAAACTAAGAAAGCTGAGTATGCTGTGTTGCTGGTAAGATGAGTATATAGGAACTACTATGCTCTGCTGGTGGGAGAGTAGACTGCTACAGTCCTTGAAGGGTAACTGGCCCTACTTAGACAAGTAAGTGTCTTTATAGCCCAGGAACCAGCTACACTCCTATCAGCCAAAGGAATTCTCATGTCAAGTTAAAGGGCTATGACCAGTGAGATTCTCTGCAGCTTTATTTCTTTGGGCGGGGAAGTGAGGCACACTGGATGCCCAGAACTGGAAAAATAAACAGGTAAATGATAGTTAATACCCCCTGGAGTATTAATCAGCAGTGGGAAGCAATAGATTAGATGTACTCAAGGCAATACAGATGGAGCATAAAGTCCAAACACACACTCAAAGAAAGCAGGAAACAGAATGAAATATAAGCACCATGCCATTTCAATAAATTAAACACACCTGCACAAGCAATATACATTTTTGGAAGAACACTTACAAAAATAGATGCATGTTAAACATATAAGAATATTTCTGATAGGGATGAGGAATAGAATGGGTATAGAGAAAAGGGATAGCAGAATAAAATGTAATTAAATAATAAAAGTGCCTTGCCTATTTCAGTAAAGATGATATGTCATGAACTAAGGAGCATGATTTACTCGACCCACTGAATATGAGTTCCAAAAGTATGACAGTCTGAAGCTTTTGTGAATTCCAGAAAAGACCATGCTGTTATAACTAATCCATTCCTCTGGGTTTGGGACCCTTTTATTGCATTAGATTCAGTTAAGGGATCTTTTGATTAGATCACTGTTGATGATTAGATCATTTTAGGGCCTTTGATTGGACCATGTCAGTGACACATGACCCAGGCTGGGTCTCAGCCCTCTTGCTGGCCTGATCACCCCACAGCTGAGCTTGGGTAGAAAGTGAGACTGGAGATAAACACACAGAGACCTGCCACCATTTTGCCTTGCCACATGGCAGGACTCTAGGATCTGCTAGCAGTCGACCTTTGGTGAGCCAGCATCTCTGAAGATGCCTTGATTTGGACATTTCTCGGCTTCAGAACTGTAAGATTTTACCCTCACAAATCTCTATTATAAAAGCTAACCCATTTCTGGTATTTTGTTCCTAGCAGTTTTAGCAAACTAAAACAAAAGATAACTTTAATTCTTTTTAAAATTAAAAGCAAAAATGAATGAGTAAAGTCAGAGAAAAGAAAAAACATTGTTTTGGTGATTAAAAAACAAACAAACTTCAACCTAGAAGTTCCAGTAGTGTGATAGGGTTTGAAACAAGACCAAAAATTTTATAAGAAAATGAATATCAATAAGATGAAGGCAGTGAGCATAGAACATTCGATGTAAAAGTATGCCAGTGAAAGGAAGGAAAATTTACATAGCAGATAAAGGAAAATATTCCAAGTCAAAGTATTTGCTTTTTTGTATCTTTTTTGCTTCCTTTATTTAAGTATATTTGGGGGCAGAAACCATGAGGTCAAAGGAGAGTACGAGGCCAAATGTGATGGAATCAATACAGGTGGTATGGAAGCAAATTTCTTGCAATCTATCCTTGCTTTGTGTACTTGCTACCTGAAGGGGTTTCTCTGATGTATCACCCAACTGAGGTTAAATGCTTCCGTCCACCAATCAACACTTACTAATCAAGTGTATCATGCCTGAGCAGAAGGCTACTGACTTGTTCTTATTTGAAAACATAAATTGACTCTTAGTTACTAATAAGTTAGTATATTACTTTTCAAATTGCATTTGATTTAAAAGAGGCATGGGAAAGTCTTCATCTGAAGAAATGATTTTCTAGTGGGAATTTTAGGCCCTGAGGCAGGTAGGTCAGTAAGAAGAGAAGATGCTGGATTCAAAGGAAGGGAGTGAGGGAGGTCTTCCAAAAAACTATTCGTAACACATAAGGGGGATACCTTTTCATTCCATATAGGTATGTGACTCAGAGGCCTCATTTCTTTCACCTCTTTATTATCATTTACTTTTACGTTATCCATATTCTTGGTCTTATTACCTGGAAATTCCTGAAATGTTAGGGATTTGGTAACCAAAATTTAAAGAATATGTAGTATTGGAAGACACCCTAAATATCTCTTAAGTTAGCAGAAGTAGCATTTAAAGTTTCAAGTCTTGTTATTTTTATGTTAAAATATAAAATATTTTATTCTTTCTTATGTAAAAAAGAAATCCCAATTATTGGTCACATTCTTTATAAAGGTTAAGATAGAGGAAGGCAGAAGAAGAAAAGTAATGATGGTTTATCTGGGTTTCTGCTTTTCTAGTATCTTGTGTGCTTTTCAATTCCTGAAACTTCCTTTGAATTAATATAGACCTCATAATCAAGAATGCAGTACTCTACAAAATTCAGAGTGCAATCTGATAATTGTGTAATAGTTTCAATTAAATGCAATATGTATCTGTTTTCAAATATCAAGCAAAAACAGAAAATATATTTTGAAATCTCATGTATTTTATTACTTAAATATTTTATTTTGAAAACAATAATATGCTTTTTGGAATCCCAAATAATTCAGCCCATGGAATCTATTGATTGATGGTGTTTATTTCATATTATTGCTAAATATTTTATTCCACTGCCTTGATTTTCTGAAGTTATTCTTTATGGCAATATCTGGTCTATGATTGCACACACGAAAAGTTTGTCACAGCTTTTCTTCAATTCTCAACTCTTTCCCTCTCAAATAAAACACAGGGTGGGAGCAAGAAAACTGCTCAATTGGTTTTCTGGACTCTCACAACATCACATATATGGTGTTAATACCTTAAACCCAGCAAACTGTTGATGTATAAAAAACAATATTCTCTAAGTACAGAGGGTCAAATAGTGCAAAGATACTTAAAATGATACAGAAGGCCCATGTCTCTACTACCAAAAGAATTTTTGAACTGCTGTTTGCAATTCTGTTTCTGTATGTAACTTTTCTTGGCAACAGATGCAATATTTATAGTAAAGTCTATCACCGTTTATTAATGTTATACATTAGAATTATTTGCTGCTCTAAAAATGATATGCTAAAATATGCCGAAGAATTTTCAAATAAAACAAGAAAATTGAACTGACGATTTATTAATTGCATTTCATTGTTTCATAATAGGACAGGATAAACCTTGAATAAAGCAATGTAAATATATCAATTCTAGCTAGCATAATTGTGCTTACCATTTAAAATTAAGTCTCAAGAGAATGCTTTTTACTTCATTTCCCCAAAATTGCAAAAGAGACTTTTGTTTCATTTTCTTTCTTTACTTCTGCTGTTTTTAGAGCAGTTGCTTTCCAGTAATTCATAGGCAAGCAGAAAAGCACGGCAATAACCTGAATGTGCTTATGTTCATGGTACTGATAAACAACTCGCTAATTAGGATCATTCTACTAAATGTGATTTGGAAAGGCTTCTTGCAGATTCAGTCCATCTTGCATGTTAAGTTTGTTGCAAGACATGATGGATCCAATGACAAGTCTCAAAGCTTTAATATCAGATTTTCAAAATAGGTGTATTGTTAAATTTATACCCATGATCTGGCTTGCTAAAAGAAGCAAATCCACCATATGTTTTAAGCACCATATTTTTAATGACTGCATATTAAAACTTCTTCAGCCTTGAGGAACTGACATAAGTAGGAATACAACAGCACAGGAGCCAAGTTAGATTTAGGAACTGTGGTCATAATTTCTCTGCATCCAAGACACAAGGGAGCAAGAGATGCACACTTACATGAAAATTGATCTTTCAAAAGATGTCAATTCTTTGCACACATGTTTATGCTTGTGTTCCTGATAGTTCTGAGAGTGTTAGGCAGGCTCTCCCTTTTTTGTTAAGGTGGAGAACCAGTCCCTATTTTAATACCAAGGAGAAGCAAGCAGAAAGAGGCTGGAGGGGAAGGGCAAGAGAAGAAATAGCATCAACTGCATAGGAAAATTCAGTATTCAAGAAGGTCAGAATCTCATGTAAGTAGAGAGGAGACGGACTCCCTAATTAGTTGCACTATTAAACAAAAATAGCCATAAGGAAAGCAATAAAAACAGGTCAATTCTTCACAATCACATACCAGGATAAATTGCAAAAAGATCAGAGAGTTGAATAGTTTTAAAAACCAAGTATAATTCAAAATCCAGCATCAGTAAGGGAGAAAATTACAAATTTTATTAAAAATGAAAACATTTTATGAAGGAAAAAACACCATAACCAAGTAAAACACAAATAAACTGGAGAAATATTTGCAATTTATATCACAAGCAAAGGATGAGTATCACAATATATAATGAGCTTCTAATAACAGAGCAGAAAAACATCAAGCTAAAACCCTATAAAAATGAGCAAGAGATATGAACAAACAGTTCACAGAAAAATAATTGTGTGTGATCTGTGACTGTAAAAAAAACAATCTTTCTCATAATAGGAGAATAGATTGAGAAATGAAACCATTTCTCATCTGTCAGACTGGCTACAATACAAAAGTTTGTCAATATAACCTATTGGTGAGACTGTTGGGAAACAGAGTGATCTCCAAGATAAATCGTTAGGTGAAAAATATAAAGGTGCATAGTTTGCTATTGTTTATTCAAAGAATGGAATAGATGTACAAATATACATATTAAATGATATTTAGTTTTATATTATAATACATATATAAAATTTATATTATAAAATAATATAAAATATGCAGGAACTCTGTATTTTATGCATGATTTTTCTGTGGACCTACAATTTCTCTAATAAAAATATTTTATATACTATAAATATAAGCATAAAATTACATATATAACATGTTTTCCAAGAAGGGGAGTGAAGAGAGTAGAGAGGACAGGACAAAAGCTAAACTTTGAATATGACCTGTTTCATAAGTTTGACTTTAAATCCATTTAAATATTAATTATTTTAAAGCAAAATAAATTTCAAAAACCATTACCCAAAAAATAAAAGTAAAATCTGTGTATCAAGTTGGAAGCCCCACTACTCAAGGAAGAACTATTACAAGTACCTTGTAATTTCACTAATCATTCCTAATAGGATATAACCCAAAGTCAATTGGAACTGCAAAAAAAAATTGTTTTTTTCAATTAGTGAGTGTCAGTATTGTTCTTCTGGTACTGTTGCAAGTGTATTATGGGTAATTTTTTAAGGCACTAAGTAATTATGTTGTGTTAGTGCAAACTTGGATTTTTAGCATAGTTATAAGATGAATGAAGGTTGTTACAAACCTCATAGTTCTGAGCATGAATTGAAATTAATATTAAGAATTTTGATGCATTATGTAATTGAAAAGAAGTATGTATTTTTTGGCTCTGCACACTAAAAGTCTTGAAACAATGTGCAATATAGTAACAACGTGCACCCTTATCCCCTGGTTTTTAAATAAAATTTCACATTAAAAGGAGTTAAGACTTCTTAGAGAAAAGGAAGATTTGATGTCTAAGACAAAAAAATGTACAAGATGACCCTGGATCATCTGTAATACAAAAATTGAAAGTTATATCAAAGCCCATCAGAATTCTCTCCAATGGACTCAGGAACCAACATAAAAATGCTATCACTGACCAATGATTGTACAATTTGTGTATTAATAAGAATAATAACTATAATGAAATGAAACATATGAAATATTTTGAAATCCATCACTTCGTAATGATATTCAGAAAATAAAAACCCTATCGGTCTTCTTTGGAAAACACTAATGGGCCAACTCATGTTTTAAGACTGGTAAATGAAGGGAAAGGACCAAGCAGTAATCCTGCATCTCCTATGCCAAGTATGCCTCAGGGTCACCAAATAGTTAGTGAGGATAAATTTAACTTTATGGAGTTATTCTAGTTCATAAATAGAAAATAAATGATAAAATTGAAATATCACTCTTTTACAACTCCTAATGAAATATGTATCTATGCAATAATCACCAGTTGCTATAAAATTAAAAAGTTAACCAGTCAGATATTGTGTGCCTCCCAATGAAAGTACCCAGCACCATCTATGAAATATTCTTGCCAAAAAAGTAGATCTTGATTGTGGACAACATTTCTTGCCTCCTGTTCCTTTCTTGCTTTCTTCCTGGGAATAAATAGCCCGAAATCCCTAACTTCTGGGGCAGGGCAGTTCCTTTTCGTCTTAGGAAGATGAGTTTCCACCTATTTTCTGTATTTTATTTTCTTTAAACTTGACTTCTCTCCCTTGTTCCCAACCCATTCTCTCACCAGATGTGTCAGCAAAGCAAGTTTCCTTTACAAACTAGGATATTAGGGACTGGAAGTCAATGGTAATGGGAGTTTGGCTGACAGGGCTCTGTATATGGAATGTGAGGAAGAAGATTTGGTACCACGGCAAGATCAGCAATGTAACTGGGGACCCTTGGGTTGGAGATTATAAAATGGAGGATAAAACAAATACAGATTCTGTGAATCTGTGTACAGAATCAGTTCCAATGTTCATCATCGCCATACTTTTTCTGGGTATCCTTGTTCTTCCATCACTTTTAAAACATATTTTATTGTAATAAGACTTAATTTACCTTATCAAGAAGCATTACAATTGGAAGTTGACACAAAGAGCACTTTCCAATTTTCCCCATCTTTCCTATATTAAAAATAAGCAAGTTAAGGGTTTTATAGAAATCCTGAGGTATTTTCAATTTTACTGTTTTGAGTAGTCACGTTTAAGTCATCTGGATATATAACGGACTTTCAGTTTGGAAAAAATCCTTTAGGAATGCTGGTGAGACCATCAACACGTGCTGTCACCACATAATACCTTGTCAGCATCCCCTGAACTTCAACCATATCCTGGGCTGGGCATTTCATGTCTCATTCACTGCAATATGTAATTACTATTTGCACATGGACTTGAAATATGAAGGCTCAATTGTATCTTCAGAAGCCCTGCCTGGCTTAATGGTTCCATGTATATGCTTCTCCATCTTCAATTGCTCCTTTGGTTTTCCTTCCTTCTTTCCTTCCTCGCTTCTTTCCTTTCGTCCTTCCTTTCTCCCTCCCTCCCTTCCTTCCTTCCTTCCTTCCTTCCTTCCTTCCTTCCTTCCTTCCTTCCTTCCATCCATCTATCCATCCATCCTTCTTTCTCTTTTTTATTAGAGATGTAGTGGATTTACAGAACAATCATGCATAAATTATTGGATTCCCAAATATCACCCTATTATTAACACCTTGCATTGGTGTGGTACATTTGTTACAACTGATGAAAGCACATTTATATAATTGTACTCTTAGCCATAGTCTTTGGTTTAACTTAGGGTTCACTATTATTGTGCAGTTCCATGAATTTTTATAAATTTTGTTCTAATACTATATATATAACCTGAAAGTTCCCCTTTTAAAAATATCCAAATATGTAAGTCAGTGCTGTCAATTATGTTCACAATGTTGTGCTACAATCATCACCATCCATTATGAAAACTTTTTAATCATCCTAAATGGAAACTTTGTACATTTTAAGCATTAATTTTCCATTCCCTACCCCCACCCAGTCCCCAGGTAACCAATATTCTAGATTCTGACTCTGAGTTTGCTTGTTCTAATTATTTCATATCAGTGAGATGATACAATATTTGTCCCTTTATATATGGCTTATTTCACTCAACATGATGTCTTCAAGGTTCATCCATGTTGTTGCATGTGTCAGAACACTTCCTTTTTATGGATGAATAACACTCCACTGTGAGTAATACCACATTTTGTTTATCCATTCATTGGCGGATGGACACTTGGGTTGCTTCCAACTTTTGGCAGTTGTGAATAATGCCACTAGGAATGTCAGTATGCAAATATCTGTTCAAGTTCTTGCTTTCAATTCTTTTGGGTATATATGTAGGTGGGATTGCCAGGTCATATGATAAGTCTATATTTAACTTTCTGAGGGACAGCTGAACTGTCTTACACAGCAGCTGCCAACATTTTACATTCCCACCAGCAATGAATGAGTTTTTTCTATTTCTCCACACCATTTCCAACAGTTGTAATTTTTCATTTTTTATGGTAACCATTCTAGTGAGCATGAAATAGAATCTAATTGTGGCTTTGATTTGCATTGTCCTAATGTGTAATGACGTTGAGCATCTTTTCATGTGCATTTTGGTCATTTGTCTATCTTCTTTGGAGAACTTCCAATTCAAGTTTTTTGCCCATTTTTCAGTTGGGTCGTTTACCTTTTTGTTGTTGAGTTGAAGATTTCTTTATATATTCTGCATATTAAGTCCTTATCAGATATGTGGTTTCCAAATATTTTCTTCTGTTGTGTATGTTGTCATTTTACTTTCATGATAAAAGGCTTTTAGGCACAAAAGATTTAAATTTTAATGAGGTTCTATTTATCTGTTTTTTCTTCTGTTGCTTATGCTTTGAGTGTAAATCTCAGAAACCATTGCTTGACATAAGTAATATGCTTCCTTACGTTTTTTTCTAGTAGTGTGATGGTGGCTTTTATATTTAGGTCTTTGATCCATTTTGAGTTGATTTCTGTATATGGGGTAAAGTAGGGGTACACCTTCATTCTTCTACAAATGGAGATCCAGTTTTCCCAGCACCGTTTATTGAAGGGACTATTCTTTCCTAATTGAGTAGTCTTTCCACTTTTGTAAAAATCAGTTGGCCATAAATGTGAGGATGTCTGAGCTCTCAGTTCTATTCCATTGGTCTATATGTCTGTTCTTGTGCCAGTACTATGCTGTTTTGATTATTGTGACTTTGTAATAAGTTTTAAGATCAGGAAGTTTGAGTCCTCCAACTTCGTTCTTCATTTTCAATATGGCAATGGCTATTCAGGGCCACTTACCCTTCTACATAAATGTGATGATTAGTTTTTCCATTTCTGCAAAGAAGGTTGTTATAATTTTGTTTGTGATTGCTTTGAATCTGTAAATCACTTTGGGTAGAATTGTCATATTAATAATATTTAGTTTTCCAATTCATGAAAATGTAATGTCATCCCACTTGTTTAGAACCTCTTTGATTTATTTTAGCAATATTTTGTACTTTTCTGTATATAAATCCTTTATATCTTTAGCTAGATTTATTTCTAGATATTTGATTCTTTTAGTTGCTTTTGTAAATGGACTTTTTTCTAGATTTATTCTTCCAATTTTTTATCCATAGCTTATAGAAACATTACTGATGTTTGGTTGTTGATCTTGTACCCCACCACTTTGCTGAATTCACTTATTAGCTCTAGGAGCTTTGTTGTGGAATTTTCAGGATTTTCTGTATATCAGATCACATCATCTACTAATAAGGAAATTTTGCTTCTTCCTTTCCAATTTAGATGCCTTTTATTTATTTCTTTTTCTCTGGGTAGAACTGTACTTCATTATTGATTTTCTGACAAGATGTTCTATCCATTATTCAGAGTGGTATATTAAAGTCTCCTACTATTAATGCAGAATTGTCAATTTCTCTCTTCAAATCTGTCATTTGCTTCATATATTTTGTGGCTCTGCTGTTAAGTGCATATATATTTATAATTGTTACATCTTGTTGAATTGACCCCTTTATCAGTTTATACTGACCTTCTATGTCTCTCCTAACTGTTTGTGATTTGCACTCTATTTTATCTGACATTAGTCTAGGTGCCCCAGCTCTCTTTTAGATACTACTTGAACGGAATATGTTTTTCATGTTTTCACTTTCAACCTACTCATGTCTTCAAATTTAAGGTGAATCTCTTGTAGACAGCATATAGTTGGGTCATGCTTTCTTATCCATTCTGCCAATCTCTGCCTCGTGACTGGAGAGTTTAATTCTGATAATGCAAAGTACTGATAATGCAGTACTTTCTTCTGCCATTTTTCTATATAGTCTTCGTAAGTCATGTCTTTTTTTACCTTCAATTCTTCCATAACTACCACTTTCATATTTATTTGATTTTTTTCTCTTGTACCATCATATTGAGTCCCTTCTCATTTCTGTCTGCATATATTTTTCATGTATTTTCCTTGTGGCTACCATGGGGTTTAAATTTGATATCCTCAGTATATAGAAATCATATTTGATTTGATACCAACTTGACTTCAACAGCAAACACATACACTATTCCTATAACCCTCCATCCCTGGACCATCTTTTATACTTGTTAGAAATTATATCTTTGTACATTGTATGTCCAAAACCATAGATTCAACATTGATTTTTATGCATTTGCATTTTAACACCTGTATAATGTAAGAAGTGGAGTTACATATAAAAAAATACAATAGTACTGATATTTATAATTACCCACATGGTTACCTTTACTGGAGGTCTTTATTTTATTACACCACTTTAAACCACTGTCTGGTGTCATTTCCTTTCAGTCTGGAGAACTTCCTTTAGCATTGCTTGTAGGACAGATCTTTTGGTGGTGAGCTCCCTCAGCTTTTGTTTATCTGGGAATGTCTCAATCTGGTCATTTTTTTTAAAAGAAAATCTCACCCAGTATAAAATTCTGCGTTGAAATTGCTTTCTTTAAGCACTTTAAGTATTTCAACCACCTGTCTTTTTGCCTCCGTGTTGAGGAATTAGCCCTTAATCTGATTGAGACTCCCTTGTACATAAAAGGTTGCTTTTCTCTCAGCAGAGTTGCAAGGCAACACCCACTCTCCAGAAACCTTTCCTTGTCTTTTGCATATGACAGTTTGATCAGTCTATGAAAGGGTAGATTTTAATTTAAGTGTATCCTGTTTGGTGTTCTTTTGTGTTTCTTGGATGTGCATATTGATGTCTTTTGCCAAGTCTGAGGAGTTTTCTGTCATTATTTCTTTGAATATTCCTTCTGCCACTTTCTCTTTCTTCTTCTGGGACTTCCATAACATATATATTTGTGCAATTAATGGTGTCCCAGAGGTCTATTAGGCTATATTGGCTTTTTAAAATTCTTTTTTCTTTCTACTCCTCAGCCTAACTCGTTTCATAGGTATTGTCTTTGAGTTTTCTGATACTTTCTTTTGCCAGCTCCAACCTGCTGTTGAAACCGTCCTGGAATCTTTCGTTTCTGCTATGGTGGTGTTCAACTCCAGTAGTTCTGTTTGGTTCTTTTTTAAAATTTCTTTCTTTATTGATATTTTCATATTATTCATTCATTGATTTTCTGGTACCATTTAGTTCTTTCTCTCTATTTTCCTTCATCTTCTTGAAAATATTAAAGATAATTTCTTTATCTTTAAAGACTCTTTAGATTACATAAATATTACATAAAAAATATAGGAGATTCTTATATATCCCCCCACACACACATACACACTTTCCCTCACCAACATCTTTCATTAGTGTGGTACATTTGTTACAATTGATGAACACACATTGCAGCATTGCTACTAACCATGGTCTATAGTTTGCATCATGGTTTACCCTCTGCACCACACAATTTCACAGGTTTTGAGAAAATGTATAATGACCTGTATCCATCACTGCAACATCATGCAGAACAATTCTAATGTCTCAAAAATACCCCATGTTACACCTATTCCTCCCTCTCCCTCCACTCAGAACCCCTGGGGACTACTGTCCCTATATCAATATTACAAGTTCTTCCATTACTAGAATAATAATAAGTCTACTGTGGTCCATTGTTGCATTCCCCTCCTCCATGTTTGTTCATTCCTCAATCTTGAGGTTTTGGGGAGGTGATGCCCGTTCTGCTTCTGATTGAGAGGGGGCTTAGATCCCATGGACATATGGATGGAACTGTCTTCCTTGTAATTACAGACACTCTCTGTTTTTTGGGACGGGCGTTGTCCATCATCATCCTTTTGTCAGTTGTCCTGGGTGGGTCTGATGAACTGGAGAGTGGGTGTTGCCTTGCAACTCTGCTGAGATTTTGGGCTCAACCAGTATATGAACAGCAAAAAGATTTACATCTCTGGGACATATATTTAATGGGTATAGTGGTTCAAATAAAAGGGGAAGAAGAACCATGTATAGGAAAATTATAAATGAGTCTAACGCTGATACGTTGGGGGGATAGGTTATCATATACTCCAAGGTAAGGCCCACAGACAGGGTGCCAATTTTCTGGGGTTGTCTGCTCTGCCTATAGTGTCTAGATGTCTCTAGAGCACTCAGGAGCACCCCTGCTTGAGGCACTGTTTACTGTGGCAGTCAGTGAGAAACTTAAGGATAATTTTTTAAATGTGTTTGTCCAGAATGTCCATAGTGTGTTATTCTTCACTGATGTTGTTTGGATTTTTATTCTTTTTCTTTGGATGGATCATCATTTCTTGTTTCATTTGTCTTGTAATCTTTTGTTGCACACTGTAAATTTTAATATTTTAAAATGTTAATTCTGGGATATATTCCCTGTGACATCTCTTTCCGGAGTTTGTAACCAGCTGGTGATTTGACAGACATTTTCTTGAGTTTCAGTGCTCCTATCAGGAAGTACTGCCCAAAGCAAATGCATAGTGCAGGGTCTTCCTTGTCTTTTCTGGGCCAATGTCTTGCCCTGGGTTTGGGCTTATTAGGGCCTTCGGGAGTTTCAATTTAAATAGAAATATGAATGCCTCCTCTACTTTCTAGGATTCAGACCATATTCTTCTCCCAGGTGTTCCACTGCCTGACTTAAAACAGGAAATCATTTGCTGCAGGCTGTCTGCCTCAATGATTTCTTATACTGCATTTTTTGTCTAAAGCTGATTTTGCCTAGAGGTCAAATTCTGGGAGGTAGGCCCTGCAGGAGAGGAGTTTCAGTCTTTCCCAGCCAGAACAAGGGCAGGCACCCACAAAGGGAGCACCAGCCAATTCCAAACTTCTCTGGAGAGGTGATGAAGGAGAGGCCAGGAAGGGCATCTGGAGCTTCTTCCACATCTCTTCAAAGCTGTGCTTTCTTGACCTGCCCAGCAAATACAGATCTCCAACTGTCCTCCGCAGTTCTGAGAAAGTGCACCATCATTAAATTTCTTCCACCACCTTTGTACAGGGCAAATTGGAACAGTGGCTGCCTTCAGAGTCAGACTCCCAGCATTATCAGCAATTGACTCGTGCCCACCTCAGAACTTGGAGAAGGAGTTTTATATCCCTTTCTGGCACCATCAAGCTACTCCAAGAGCCTGACCTCATTACTGCCAGCCACGAGTGTAGGGCATGGGCTATGGTCACCACCACAGAGAAAAAGCAGTTTGCTGGTATTTACCAGCCTCTTCCTCCCACTCTTCCCTGGATTTGTATAATGTTCTACTGGACTCCAAGATTTGAAATAGTTGATCCCTGCATGTCCTGCTTGTTTAACAGCTTTTCTGGTGGAGTGAGTAATTTTTGGAGCTTCTACTCCACCATCTTTACCCCACCTATTCTAATAGCTGGGCACAGACAAGGAATGATGCCAGGAAGGCTCTTGCCTCACTAATTGTTAACCCAAGTATAAACTCATTAAGGGTAGGATTTATCTGTTCCTGGATCTTTGTATCACAAACATTACCTAGCATGTTCTTCTTCATGTGGTAAGCATTCAGTAAATAATTAGTGGCCGTGAGACAATGTAGGAAATATTAAAGAAAATAATGATGAATAATAACAAAATGTGCCATCATGGGCTACTGAAGTTCTCCATCTTCACTGAAGAAAGACATACTTGTTAAATTGCAACATTGAGATTTTGGTTAAAATGCAGAGACTAAGATAGAAAGGCTGAGAAGTAATAAGTTAAGCAGAACACTAAAGAAGTTAGAAAGAACAACCATTTAAACCCAAAGAGAGTTGAAGGAAGAAGATATAAAGGATATAAAGATAAAAACATAAATCCCCAAAATAGGAATTCTAACATACATTAGAAAGGATCTCCAAATTGACATCCAAAGTGGATCTTTTCTCTTTAACAGCCTTCTCCTTTCTATGACATAATAGTTTATAGATATAATCATGAAATGAAGCAATGAATAGTAATATCCAGTAAAGAAACACAGACAGTGAATATTTTATTTTATTGAACTTTATATATAGAAAAGTGTTTAAAAATAAATATTTCTGTACAAAAAACAGGGCAAGTAATGGAAAAGGCTTTTATACTACATTAAAATGTTTTACTTTGAAAAGAGAATGGGAAAAACTTACTTATTTTGCTATAATAATTAAGAATACCATTAATAACAAAGAGCAATTAATTTAAAAGAACAGCGATTGACAAAGAATAAATTTCTATTTTAGAGGTATTATTTCAATTCCATACAATATTTCATGTTTGAACAAAGTTTTTCACTTAACAAAAGCAATATTAGCACCTAGCTCTTCACACTCTGTTCCAGTGTTTTAAATTTTAAACACAAATAAAAAACTCCAAGTGTTACCTAGAATGAGAAATGAAGTAACTCGAGTTCTATTTCTTGTTCTCCTTGTTTTTCTGAATCTACTCTATAAACATGGGAATGTGTAGTACCATAGGGACTGGAGACACAAACAAACTGCCCAAGATGAGACCTAACAATTCTAAATCCTTGTGAATTTACTCTGCAATGAATGCATATAATCGAGGCTGCATGTGTCAGAGGCAGACTATAAATGGAAGGTTTCCCATTAACTTCCTTGTTGAAAACAATATTTAATAAATCAGAATAACAAATACATAGTAATTGTGTTTACATATGAATTTTCAAAACTCAACAGTAACTGCAATATGTTTAGCTCTTAAACCAACAAAATAGGTTTAATGGAGGAATATTTTATTACTGACAATTTAGAATTGCCAGTGCACAATGATGATAAAAAGCACACTAACTTTCAATAAGTTTTATCATTATTTTTAAGTTCTCTAAAGATAATACACTTCCTTATTCCCTGTGTCTAGGACAAAACACTTATTTCACCCCCTTCATTGCATGCCATTGCTGAAAAGGCTGATACATGAAAAGACTAGTAAAATGGACAAATCTTTTAGTGAGATTGATCAAAAAATTTTACAAAGAGAAGGTACAAATAAATAGTATTAGAAATAAAAAAGGGGACGCAGTTATCGATATCATAGTAATTAAATAGATGAAAAAGAACACTCTGAACAATTGTATAACAATAAATTTGAAAATTTAGACAAAATGAAAAATATCCTAGTAAAATATAACTTAAAACATTAACATAAAAAAAAGATTGTCTTAATGTTCAATTAAATTGAATGTTAATTTTTGTCCACACAAAGAAAACAGTAACGATCTAGAGTTAATAATAATTTCTGCCAAACCTTCAAGGAACCAATTATTCCAGTTTTAAAATAACTTTTTCAGAATATTAAAAAAAGGATACATCTACCAACATATTTTTTTAAAAGATTTATTTATCCCCCCCCTTGCTGCTTGTGCTGCTGTGTCCATTCGCTGCGTGTCTTTTCTGTGTCTGCTTATCTCCCCCTTGCTGTGAGGTCTTGCCACATCAGCCCACAGCGCTGTGCGAGCTGGCCTGCCCTCACAAGGAGGCACCGGGAAGCGAACCCGGGGCCTCTCATATGGTAAACAGGGGCTCTATCCATTGCGCCACACCCCCTTCCAGCCGTGAGGTTGCTGCATCAGCCCACCGCACCGCTCAGGCCGGCGTGCCCTCACAAGGAGACCTCGGGACACGAACCCGGGCCTCCCATATGGTAAACGGGGGCTCTATCCACTGAGCCATACCCGCTTCCCTCAACATATTTTATGACATCAGTATATCCTCGATACCAAAACCAGAAAAGGACAGTAGGAGAAAGGAGAAGAGTAGTCTTGTTTTTTAAAATAAATAAATATTTCTAAGCAAAATATTAACAATCTTAATCTAGCAGTGTCTAAAAACAGACATATATCATGATCAAGTAGGTATGGTCACAATAATAGAAAGGTGATTTGATATTGGGATAAACCCAAATTATCATTTTTATATATGCAGAAAAATATTGGTAAAATTCAGCATGCATTCATGATTAAGAAAAAAAACACTAGGAAGAGAAGATAACTTCCTTAAAGGGTATCTATCAAAAACTTATAACAAACATAATTTTTAATGTGAGAATTTAGGAAGCATACCTTAAAAAATTAGACACAAGTTAAGAATGTAGGCTAGCAATACACAAATGGGTCTTAGCTAGAATAATAAGATAAGGAAATGAAGTTAAATGCTGAATAAATGCCAAGGTAAAAACAAAAGTGTCATTATTTGATAGATGGTATAATTGCCTATATAGAAAAGAAAAAAAAAATTATGAATAAATAATTAAAAATAAGTTTACCAAAATGCTGGGACACAAAATAACTAGACAAGAATCAATTCTTATTTTATACATCAGTATTTAACTAAGTATAATTTAAAAATATGTAATTTACAAAAGCAACAAAACTATACATTAACAAGGAATAAATGGCCAAAAATGTGTGAATCTTATATGGAAAATATTACAAAATTGATTGAAAGATCTTAATAATGACCTTATAACTGGAAAAATATACTATGTTCATGAATAGAAAGAACTGATGTGATAGTGAGGTCAATTTCCCCCAATATATCTATAGGTTCAATTTAATTAATATAAAAATCCCAAAAGGATTATTTTAAGAAACTGGACAGAGTGATCATAAACTTTTGTTGGACATTCAAAGGGCCACAAATAGCTCAAATGTACATAAACAAGATTGATGTGAAGAACTTGCCCTCCAAGATTTTAAAAATTATTATAAATTTCAAGTCATTAAGACAATATGATACTGGAATAGTCATAGTCAAATTGATATGGATCCAAATAAAAGGCAAGATAGAGACTCACGTCTTTACATAAACTTTAGTAGTTGGCAGATATGTTATTATAGAACATTGCGTATATGAACAAATATTCCCTAGGGGGTGTTTAGATAATTAATTATTCATATGGGGAAAATAATGTAACCTTCTCTCACACACAAAAAAATTCAATTTCAAATGGAACAAGAATTTCAAAATGAATGGCAAAACTTTAAAATTTTTGAGATAAAAATTAGTAAAATAGCCTTATGACTTTGGAATAGATTTAAAAGACAAAACCTGGGAAGCGGGTGTGGCTCAATGGATAGAGCCCCCGTTTACCATGTGTGAGGCCCCAGGTTCGCTTCCCGGGGCCTCCTTGTGAGGGCAGGCCGGCCTGAGCGGCACGGTGGGCTGATGCAGCGGGACCTCACAGCAAGGGGGAGATAAGCAGACACGGAGAAGACATACAGCGAACGGACACAGCAAGCACAAGCAGCAAGGGGGGGATAAATAAATAAATAAATAAATCTTTAAAAAATAAAAAATAAAAGACAAAACCTCAAAATCCCTAATCATGAAGGATAATATTGGTGAATGGAACTTCACTGAAAGTTTAAACTTCTGTTCAAGAGCCATACTCAACAAAGTTAAACAGACTAGTCATAAACTGGAAGAAAATAATTTTGACACATGTAATTGACAAAAATTAATATCTAAATATATAATGAACTCTTCTAAATCACAAACAAAATTAGGAAAAATATACAAACAGGAATTTCAGAGAAGTTAAGACATGAATGGCCAGTAACCTCCCCCCCACACACAAAATAGAACAGAAAAAGAAAAAAAAAAAGTGCAACTGTAGTACAAATCTGGGCAATGTTAATTAAGTCAACAATGAAATACTCTATTACATGCTATTTTCTTGAAAATCATAAATTCTGATAGTTCTGACTATTAAAGAGGTTGTTTATCAATCAAGACTTATATGTTGCTGATAAGAGTGTAAGGTGGTAAACTTCTCTGGAAACAATTTGCATTACTTTGTAAAGTTGAACATTTACACATGATATGATGCACCAATTCCCTTACTCAGTATAATCCCCAGAGATACTTTGTGATATGTGCACCAGGAAAGAGTATAAGAATAATTTCATAGTGTCATTGTAAAAAATAGTAAAACACTGGACACAGCCAATAACAGGAGAATGGATAAATAAATGGGTAAATGCAATGAAATATAACAGAGAAAATAAATAAACTAGACAATTACCTGGATGAAACTTAGAAATATAAATACATCCAGTTCCAGAAAACTGTAATATAGTGTACCATTTTAATAAAATTCAAAAAATAAATAAGACTGAAAAGTATTGTTTATGGTTGCACAAGCAATTTAAAAACACTAATTTTAAAAAGCAAGGAAATAGGGCTTACATGGAGGAAGGAGGCAGGTAGAAGGGATAGGCTTGGAGCAAGAATGTCCTATTTATAATGTGCTGGATGTTAAATTGAGTGGTGGATTATCATGATGCTTTATAATTTATATTACATGTAATGCAATATTAAATGGATCACATTATTAAAAACAATTAAATTTTTAAAAATCATAATTAAGAAGAAGAAAGCAAAAACAAGGACAGAGAGATTTTAAAAAAACCTAATTATCAATCATACCTCTGAACACTTACTGAGCAGTGAATGCAACTAAGTAATCCTTTCTTGGTCATAAATTAAACATATGGGAAGTTATGTTTCAGAGTATTATGTCTATTCTTGTTTAGCATATCACAGGATTTTCTCCCAGTTGAAATGACTTAATTGAAATTGTACGTAACAATTGTTAGAAACAAACATTGTTAAAAGATAGTATTAAGGAAAAAGTTTAGAACATGAACAAAGCAAAATTATAATCTTATTAAGCCTCTAGATACAGCTATAATTTATAAGAAATTCAGAAAGCAGTATAACATTTTAACACCATATGGAAGCAACCCTACAATGCAAATGATTCTGTTTCTCCAAGAAATAAAATGCATGGAGGAAAAAGAAAAGAGGGAACCTATAGTTTAAAAGAGCATTTAATTACCACATATGGACCCCTTGTAATATATGAACCTTATTTGGATCTTGATTAAAACAAAATGTAACAAAAATTTATCAGACAATAGGGGGAATTTTAACACTAATAATTTGAGATATTAAAGAATTATTTTTAAATTATTTTAGTTGTAATAATTGTATTGTGATATTCTTATGAGACCTTAATTTGTAGAGACAAATGCTAAAATATTTATGGGTGATATAATAAAATGTTGAGGCTTTGCTTAAAAATAATTGTGGGGAGAGAAACAAGTGGGATATAGATACCACAGATTGACCATGAATTGATATCCATTGAAGTTGGGGATGGGTACACAAAGGCTCTTTATACTATTCTCTCTACATACGGATATGAAAATTTTCAATGTAACATGTTAAAATAAAAATATAATGCCATTTTTTCATATGTACCATCTATCCTGTTTTTTCTTCACAATGACTCCAGGAGGTTAACGATCCTTATTCTTTTTAAGAAGAAAACTGAGAAGCAGAAAATCTAAGGGATACATCAACTAAGTTTATATTGAGGCAGAATTGAGAACACAATCCAAAGGCTACAGAATTCTATCCAGTGTCTTTTCACCACCTCTAAATCCACAGCATTTTATGCTCCCTCTAGGTGATGTTCCAGGTCATTATTCCTAAACAAAACGACTACTTGTGGAATGACTCTCTAAGCAACGCATCCTTAGACTGATAAATGAGAGAGTGTGTTATAATCTGTAAACAAGTTCTAAAAATGAACCAGCCTTTGGGGTTTTTTTCCATCACCTCACCCCCAGGAGAAACACTTGTCAAAAATTGAATGAACCTCATTGTTGCTTCATTAATAACTTCTCTGAATAAATAAAGTTACTATTTCTAAAAGTAATGTGCCATTTAAAATAATGTAGCAGTTTTGGCACCATCTTCAGGTGCCAAGGGAACAGATAAAAAGGTAAACATTGAATTCCATGTGATTTCAAACCACTGTTATAAAAAGGCTAATGTCCTAGGGGAGAAGAGATGAAGGTAAAAGGAGATCAGGCTATTTCAGAGATCTTGATGAGGATGGTGAGCTGGGGAGGTGGAAATTAAATATTCAGTTTTTAAAGGCTCAAGTGGCTTGTTTTACAAGTTTGGTATGAAAATTCAGTTTTTATCTCTATTTGGCAGAAATAAATACTCCTATATTCACAAAACTCTGTCTAGTAATCTTCCTATGCAAGGCTCTGAATATTTATTTTTCTAAAGGTATTAGAAGCCAGATAGCTAACAAACAAATGTTGAAGAAAGCAAGAAACAAAATTTAAAAATTTTAAATAAATCTTCCTACAGAACATTTAAGGGATTTTTTTTTCACATTCTCTTATAGTCAGTTACCTCCTGAAACTTGGTTTCATTTTGGATTATTCTTGATATTTCCACATAGTTTGTAAATATTCAATTTTGTGGTTAAAACTAATAACTCTCCTTGTCATCAACCCAAGCCTGGTTCCCTAAAGCATTTTTAAATTTCAAAGTTAATTGAGCTTCAGAGGAAAGTCGTGCACAGAATTCTAATTTGCAGTGTAGAATCTGCACTCTGCCTTGATGATGTCTCCCTGGAGACAAAGCATCAGGTAGTTTTGTCAATCAAATCAAAGTCATCATGTTCCCTTCTAATTTATTATAGTTATTTATGTGTTTACTTATGTCTTCAAGGGAGATTTGATTATGAATTATTTACTGTTGTTATTCACTTGTAATGCACCAATCACCACATCGAGACCAATTTAGCAATGATGTCTGCAAATTTCCAGATAAAGAATACTAAGCAATTTATGTGATAAACTAATGATACCACAAAAGAAAGAAAATTGTTCTGCATGGAATTCCTTCCTCATCTTCTCTCAAAATCCTAGCAATTCTCCTCCACAAAACCTTCTTTAATGATTTTTGTGATACTGATATTTCCCTTCTTTGATACTGAAATCTCTCATCCTTTATACAGGTCTCTTGACCATAGACTTTTTTTCTTTATTTAAATACCTTATAGGATTGCAAACTCCTAGAAGAAAAGGATGACTAATCTATTTTTTTCCTAATGATTTGCCTATCAACTTCTTAAAATGCTTTGTACAATTATAGGTACCAAAATACTTACTGAATACATTCACTGTATTAATTGAATGGACCTGTGGTTGATTGTAATATTGGCTCCAATACATATACATTCCATATATTTACATAATTTTTCCATGTAATTTTGAAGCATCTTCTCATGATAGGGGAGGGGGCATAATTTCCCTTTCCTAGACTCAGTCATGTGACTTCCTTTGTTTGGCCAATAGAATGTTAGCAGAGGTTTTATCAGCAAAGGCCTGAAATGAATATATATATCAGAGGTTGTTCTCTTACACTTCTGCAAATTCCTTGAGAAGGACTGTGGAGCAATTTGCTACATCATTGGAACACAGGCTCATACACAATAGAGAGCCCCAGCAACTGACTACCTTAATAGTTATACAGGACAAAGGGAAAAGAGCATGGGAAAATATTCCACCATGGCGTCCCTTGGGAACACCAACTACCCAGGTCAGAGCCAGGTGGATGTGGGTGGCAGATCCTCATGCCCTGCTTCACATCAGAGATCAGGGACCAATTGTATCTGGTCCCCCCCAGGAGGCCAACTGCTCAGCAGATCCACACAACCTCACTTCGTATCAGAGATTAAGGACACATGCAAAGCCTGTGCTGGGCTTTTATACTCTCCAGGGGACTGGGGGGGTGGGGGCAGTCCTGCCAATGAGCAGCTGGTATGCCCTGGTAAGCAGCTGGGGCTGATTCAGAATTAACATCTCCCCCAGCTGCCTGTGGTCTCTTGCCAGAAAGAAACATACCGAACACCTGCATGCAAACAAGCACAAATGGAACTACAATAAGCACCTGCATGCAAACAAACAAACAAGAATGGAAATATAACAAGTGTCTGCACATAAACCAGCAAGAGGGAAAAGTGGGGGAGGGGGGACTAGTTGAGGGCCAGGAGATGGCCTCTAAGTATGCCTGTGAATGCCTTGGCAAGGACATTCCCAGGTAATCACAGAAGGAGAAACAAACACCTGCAGCAAGGCTGAGAGCCCTAAAAATTAAAACTGAAGCCATCCAAGACTAGTCAACAGTCAGCTAAAGCCCTAGACATGTGAGCAAGCCCAGTCAAGATCAATAGAGCTACTTAGGTGACCAACCTAGATGCATGAGCAATAAATAATTGTCATTTTATGCAACAGAGGTTTTGGAATTTTATGTTATGCAATTTTATCGTTATGATAAATACTGTTGTAAACCCTAACAAAAATATTTTAAGAGAATTTACAAAGAAGTTCAACTACAAAAAGTTCTATTATAAAGTTTACCAGGGATTTGCTTTAATTAATTTAACCAAGAGGCAGAATACTTAGAATCTATTTACTCATTCATTGATAAAAAAATAAAATTAAAAACATTCGTCAAGTTTCTACAATGTGGCAGAAACTACAATTGCAGCTAGAGAAATAAGAATAATGAAACAGAATTCCTGCTCTTACGAAAGCCATAGTTTAGTAAGGGAGACAGGCCAGTAAATAAACAATATGAGCAGATTATGATGTTTTGATTGGTAAACTCTTTCACAGGGGTCTATGGGAGCCAGGCAGGGCCAAATAATTCAGGTTGCAGTGTTAGATAAGTTTTCCTGGAAGAAATACTTTTGGAAATGTCAAAAGGACTTTTGGGTTATTAGGGATCTGTCTAAACAAAGGCCCAGAGTCCTAGGTCAGCACATTTTGAAGGAGAGAAAATATTTTCATTGCTATTCCTCAAACACCAGGTTGTAAAGATGAAGTTGTAAAGTTAGGTAGACCCTAGAAAATTAGGGTCTTGTTAGAAATGATAAAGACTTCAAACTTTATCCATAAAATGAGAATTTACTGGAGCTGTTTTTGAAGATGAGTGACATAATAAGGTTTACATTTTATGAAGACGGCTTAGATAACTTTAGGATCAACCTACCATTTCAGAGAAAGGGAAAACTGAAAGAAAAGAAGCCAGGTCCTTGGTTGCTTAATTGGACTTATCTCTAGATATTCAATTACAGGTCAAATAAATGCATTTTAAGGCATAAATTTGTTTGAGCTGAGTATTATAATACTTGCAACAAAAGACATGCCATCTGATAAAATAGAAGGGAGGGGATGTAGGATCCAGAAATCATTATTGGGAGCTAAGAAAATAGCTCTTTCTGGCAGAAAAAATTAGCTAGTATTGGATGTATATGGAGATATTTATAGATTAGGAAGGCTGAAAGATGAGAGGTTTTACTCCTTGTGATCACTATCTTTTCCTATTTTTTTCATAGATAAGGAGATACATTTATCTCCTGAAACCGAGCTTGAGGAGCATGGTGGTGAGCAAATGCAAGAATGGGAATTGCGATTAACTGGTCGGATTGCTTAGTGTTCTAATTGCCTATCTGAGTAGGGAAGCTGTAAATCTATAGTGACAACACTATGCATGGCTATGTGATTTCCTTCAGCAAAGCTCAGGAAAAAAAGTAGATACATTTAGGTTTGGATATTGATTGAGTGGATTGGATGGAAGGATAAAGGAACAAGGATATTGATAGTGTCAAGAGAGTGGCTAAAGAGATGGGTCAAGTGGTCTAACTTGAATATAGAAGGAAATACATGTGCAACAATGTAATTTTCTTACATATATGCCCATGGGCAACATATTGAATACAAGAAAAGAAAAGTTCTAAACTGTTTTATTTGACTTAGGAGTAAAGGTTTCCTTTCTTGAACTATGTTGAGAGCTAATAGTGGAAGTAAAAGGTTAATATGGCTCTTTATGCTTCAGCCCTAGTTAAACAGAGAGGGTGAGTGTGTTCCTTGCAGCTGAAATTTCTTGGCAATCTTTATCAGTATGGCAGATTGTATTTTCCAAAAATGGCCATAGAAATATTGCCAGTTCTATGTGTTCTTCCAGAACCTTACCAATCCCCATCAATTATTGCTCCTCCCCTTGAATCAGGGTGGGATTTTGTACTGCCTTGATAAATAATATGTGTCAGGAGTGACTTCAGGTGGTAGAAGATGAGATAGCTTCTGCCTGGCTCCCGGGACACTTGCCCTTGGAAAATAGTTATGAGAAAGCAAGGCTACATGGAGAGTCCACATATAGATATTCAAGACAACAACCCCAGCTAAGGTATCAGCCAACAGCCAGCATTAACCTCCAGCCTTCATAGGATTCCGGTCTCCTGTAGGGGAAGTTGGACTAGCAGATGCCAAGTGCAACAGAAAAGAGCTATTCTGAATGATCCCTTCCAGCTCAACATACTTACCAGTGCCCTAATAACCCTTAAAATTTATTATCCCTGCCCTTCCTCTAAAAATATCACTGCCTTATCCTGATTTTCCTATTTCTGTTCATTCTCTTAAAGACATGATCCATTTTTTCCCCCTCACCTCCAAAATTGGATTTGTCCTTTGTTTCTTTCCTTTTCTATTTCCTATCCTTTTCCATTGATACCATCACTGTTTCCATAGATCTCATCTAAGGACTATTGTAACAGTAATATTATTTCGTCTCTTACCTTCAGTATCTCTATCATATAGTCCATCATACCCATCCCTATGGGATTTATTCTCTCAAAGTAATTGTGTTATTTTCTTCCTAAACCTTGGCACTGTAAAACTCATCAAATATACTTACTGACAGATTTCATTTAGTCTAACATTGTAACACATGTCATCTGTTTCAACATGCATTTGTAGACCTATCCCCAACTGCATTATATCCCAGTACTGCAGTCCCCTCATTTTAGCAAACCATCCATGCACCTTCCTACCTGCTGCTGCTCTTTTGAATGGCTGGAGTGCTATCTCTTTCGATTTTGTGCTTAATACAGTCTAATCATCATGATAAATGCCATTTCCTACATGAGGCCTTTCCTGATTTATTTAGCCAGAAAAAAAAAAATGGCTGCTTCTTCTGAATTTCTATGGGCCATAGTTAAAACTACACTTACCTGGAACTTACAAAATACCACCTTACATTATAATTATTTGTTCACTGATTAATCCCTATTGGATTATAATTTTCCTCATGGAATGAGCCATGATCTATCCATGATGTAACTATTTAACATCTCAAACCCAGGGTTGACCCTGAATTAATAGAAAATAAGTGCTGGAAATGAAGGGGGGGGGTAGGGATAAAAGGGGGAGAAACCAAAGTTTGCCTCTGGGAAGTAGTTAGGATGTTATACCAATGAACTCTGCTTGTCTTACAACCTGGGTTAAACTGATATAAACTTCCACTATATTTCAGATGAAGTTTTCTGAGACTTTAAGTTAAAAATATAGGTGTTAAACAGGGTGGTTCCAGTCTGATCTATAGATGAACTCCCTAATAAACATTATGGACAGTGCCAAGAATTGGTTAGGGAATTTGGAAACATTTAAAAATATTGAATATTTATGGACTGGTGTGGGAGTGGGGTTTATGTTTGATTGTGGTCATGCAAATAAAAAGATGAAAAGAAAATTGTATTTGTGCATAGTGATTTCAAATTTACAAATTACTTTCACATATGTAATTAAGCTTGATTATCTTTGTGATTCTGTAAAGAATTATATAACATCCAGGCCAGATTTCAAAGGACAAGTTATATGGAGACTAAGTGGCGGATAAGAGTAATGTTGGGGATTGAATCACGTCCCCCATAAAGACATGTTCAAGTCCTAACCCCCAGTTCTGTGGGTATAAAACCATTTATAAATAGGAACTTTGGATGTGTTATCAGTTAATTTGTGACCAAATTGAATGAGGGTGGTCCTTAAGCAAACACGGCAGAAGTCCTTATAAGCAAAGGAAATTGGACACAGAAGTAGGAACCTAAGGTGGAAGTCAGAGAAGGAGATCAATATTGCCAAGTGATAGAGGCAGCAATCAAGCCAGCACCAGAACACTGCAGACTCTGGGAGAAACCATGGCATGACAATACCTTGATTTTGGACTTGTAACCTCCAAAAGTGTGAGACTATAAATTCCTGTTGTTTAAGACACCCACTGTATGGTACTTATCATAGGAGACTTGGCAAACTAAGGCAAGTAATAACAAAATAATAATATATATTAAAAACCTTCTGAGGTAGGTTTTATTCCTCTCCCATTCTAAATGTTGAATCTGAGACTCACAGAGGTTGGTAATATGCTCAAGTTAACATAGGTGGCAATTGGCAGAGCATAGATGACCTGATGTGTAAGACTGATCCTGAAAGCTATTGGTCCTAATCCCAGGCTCTGAAGCCAGATTGCCTCATTCTGAATCCCAGTTTATCCCAAGATATAGTCTCTGTCAAATACTTAACACAATGCTAACTCAGTACATTTTAAGTACAATCTAAATTAAGATAATGGGCTATTACAATATTAGGATATCACTTTCATTTAATGCAGGCTTTGAGTATACTTTTACAGATTTCATGAACAGTCACAAAATTAAAAAAAAATATATATATATATATATATATACACACACATTATGTAACTAAGCACATCCTTATGTTGCAGAGTTGAAAGTTAATTTCATAATCCAGTTAAAGAAGGCATAAATTGATCAATTCTGCTGTTTTCGTTTAAAATTCAGAGCTTTCTTGACTGAGTTCATAAACCCCAAGAGGGAGCCCAAAAAAGTCCTAAATGTTCTTTAACTGCCTTTTGCTCAGCCTCCAGCCAGTTGCTAAGCTGTAGTAGCACCCTTTTAGGGTTATGGAACTCTACTCAAGTAACCACAGACTACAGATTCTACCAGGAGGCAACTTTGGATGCACCTAACTATGGCAATGAGCAAGCTCCAAAATGAAATTGTACAATGTTCAAATTTTCACAATATTATATACTCTTGGTAATCTGGTAACTAGTTTTCTTAAACTTTAAAGCCACCCTGTCTTAGGTTTCTAGAGAAGCTGTAACAAAGTACCACAAGCTTGGTGCCTGAAAACAACAGAAATTTATGATCTCAGTTCTGGCCGCTAGAAGTCTGAAATGAAGTAGTTCAAAGGGCCACATTCCCTCTGAAACCTGTAGAGGAAAGCCTTTCCTCGTCTCTTCCTAGCATCTGGTGGTTTGCCGGCAGTACTTGGCGTTCCTTGGCCTGCAGCTCTAGCACTTGAATCTTTGCCTCACCTCTCCCCTTGTCTATATGTGTCTCTTTTCCCCTTCTTATAAGGATCTCAAATATATTGAACTAAGGGTCCATCTAATGACCTCATCTTAACCAATACCATCTACAATGACTCTACTTCCAAATAAGGTCACATTCTGAGCTACTGTGTAGGGTTGGTGTTAGGACTTCAACATATCATTTTTTGGGAGGGAGGGGCACAATCCAACCCATAACATACCCTTTTAATCCACTTTTCTTACGCAAAATAATCAAAGAAGGAGGTGAAACCAGGAAGAGGGGGACAGTGAGTTGAAGGGTAAAAGATCTTGACAAGTACAGAGAAAAAATGTGGTGAAAGTAAGGGAATTGAGAGTATGAGAGGGGGATATGCAGATAGTGATATCCCTTACCCAATAATTATACCAATTCCAAGGTATAGTTATTGGAGAGGTTGACTGGAGTCTGTGGTGCTGAGAAGCAATATGTGATAAAGCTGGAGTTCAAAAGTGTTATATGCACGGGCAAGGAGTTTAGGAGTTCATTGTCAAGAAAAGAGGGTGAATCAGTTGCCAGAGTCCTTTCTCATGAATCTGTGCATTTACACAGGCTGCTTCTTCTGCCTGGAATATCTTTACAACCACCCATTTGCCTGTCAAATTCCTATGCCTTTTTCAAGTACCAGCTCAAATCTCAACCACTCTATGAATCATTACCTATGATTCATGTCAAATTAATTCCTCCAAGCTCTCTAATCTTATAGCACTTTATTCCCACCTTGATTATAGCATTCAACAAATTGAATTGTATCTATATTTTTATAAATACATCTCTCCATTAGACTGTGAACTTCTCAATGGTAGCCACTAGGTCTCATTCCCTATGTATGCTTCAAGGCATACATTGTGCCTTCCAATTCACAATATTAGATTTATTAAATTAAATTATGGATAAATAAGCAATAGCCACAAGGGATCATAGAGGAATGCATAATTAATTCTTACTCAAGACAGCAGGGAGAATTTCACATAAGAGGTACCAGTTAAGCCATACCTTTAGGAGGTGTAAGTTATCACTAATCACAGAATTAGAAGGGCAGTCTTGGTTGTGCAAACCATAGAAGCAAAAGCACAGCATGTGAAGAGGCTGAGTACATTCAGAAATGGTATGGATTCATCTTTCACTAATGCCTTCATTCAGTAGATATTTATTGATCACTGCTATACACCAAGCATTGTACTATTTACAGAGTGTAAAAATAAAATAATAATACATTGTCCTTTCCTGGATGAGCTATGGAATTCACAAGGGAAAACAAACGTGAAAAGGGAGAAAAATCATTATATAATGTGTGTTATTGCAGAAACATAAAATAAGGCATATGGTAGCACAAAGAATATGCAGGGAATTTAACTAAGTCTGGGACTTGGGTGAGGCATCACTGATGGTGTGACATTTCATTGAGTATTTCAAGGTAAAGAATGGGCAAATGGATTTTCTAGTAAAATAAGCACCAGCATGTGCAAAACTTTTTGAAAACTCACATAACAAAGGCTCTTGTGATGCAAGGTAAGGAACTAAAATATTATTTTGTAGACAATGGTAAGCTAGACTGAAAAGAACAATTATCAAATCTTAAAAAGAAATAACTCTGGCAACTCTGGAAGATACACTGGAATGGAAATACAGGGAAGGCAGGGAGGACAATTAAGAAGCTTGCAACAGTGCAAGTAAGAGATGATGACAAGAAACTAGAAATGGATAGAAAAAAGAGATTCAAGAGACTATGACATGACAAACAAGGGGATGGTCCCAAAAGATGATGCCAGAAGTTAATTTACTTAATAAGTAATTAAAGCTTTGGAAGAGAGAGAATATAACTTGACTCATTTGGCATTTTAGGTAGATGCTTTTTGTGGCTATGGGAATGCTGGCTTAGAAAAACAAGAGACCAAAGGCAGAGAGATTTGTTAGGAACTTATTGAAAAGACCTAAAGAAGAGATATTGAGGGTTCAAGCTAGAAATATGGCCAAGGAAATAAAAAGAAGTCAAGGGAGGAATGATTGAACTAATATGTGAAAGATAAGGGACATGGTTCATTCATTTACATGCTTATTTATTCATTTGGCAAATAGTTTTTCAAACTCTGTTATGCAGCAAGCACTTTGAGAATTCAAGCATGAACAAAATAGACATTGCACCTGCCCAGAACATATGGTTTAATATAAAGAGATAAAATTTAAGCAAGTTATTCTAAGAAAGGATAATAAGGGCTACAGAAAGTAGGAGACTGTGGTGTTTAGCATAAAACCTAAAGAATGAGTATGCATAAGCCAGGCCAAACATTCCAAGGAAAGAATTTTGGACAGTAGTAACAGTCTGTCAGTAGGTACCTCACTGTAGTGCAGGGGTCCATGAGCTTGAATTGAAATTCAAAAAACATTATTTAAAAAAAACATTATTCTTGTGGAGACATTGTATTAGTCAGTCAAAGGGGTGCTGATGCAAAGTACTAGAACTCTGTATGGCTTTTATAAAGGATATTTATTTGGGATAGAAGCTACAGTTACCAGACCCTAAAGAGTCCCTCAAGGTACCATAAGAGGTACTTTCTTACCCAAAGTCTGTTGCCATGTGTTGGAGCAAGATGGTACAGCCTTCCTCCTTCCTCTTAAGGCTCCGTGGTCCCGCTTCTTCTGATCTCAGCTGTGGACTGGCATAAGGGTCATAACTCTCCCCAGGTCTCATTTCTTTCTGGGCTCAGCTGCTCTGGTCTCTCCAAAAGGTCAGCTATAGACTATCAGGCTTATCTCCCTTCCTGGGACCTCTGCGATGTCTCATGAGCTGTTTCTCTTCCTCTGTGTTCTTCTTCTCTCTGTATTTACTTCCTGGGGCTCCAGCATCAAAATTAAAACTCTCTCCTCTGCTGGGGCAGGGACTCAACATCCTGCTGACATGGTCAAATCAAAGCCCTAATCATAATTTAATCAAATAAAAGTGAAATTTCTGAATTTAATACAATATAATATGCCCAGAGGAATAGACAAGTTTACAAACACAGTCCAATATCTATTTTTGGAATTTATAAAAAAAAACAAACTACTACAGACGTGTTCGTGTGGGTGTGATATATTTATTAAATACTACACAGTATAGTGTGGACTTAGTAAGGGGTCCATGGTTTTCACCTGACTGGCAAAGAGGTCTTTGGAACAAAAAAGGCTACGAACCCCTGCTGTAGTGAATTATTGAGTTTAAAACTGAGCAAAAGGTAAGGAAATAAAGAAAGCAAATGTAGCAATTCATTCAAGAAGCCTGACTAGGAAAGAGATGGGTTCTATTAGGAGATCAACATAGAATCAAGACAGAATATTTTCCTATATTTTTATTGAGTTATAATTTACATACAAGAGAATGCACAGATTTTAAATGTACAGTTTAAAGAGTTTTGAGAAATGTAAATACCCATGTAATCACAATCTCATCCAAGGTACAGAACATTCCCAATACCTCAGAAAGTTTCCTTATACTCTTTGCAAGTCCCCAAGGCAACCACTTTTCTAATTTATATCATCATTGCTTACTTTGCTTGTTCTAGAATTTTATTTAAATGGAATTCTACAGTATGTGCTCTTTTCTATCTGTCTTCTTTTACACAACATAATATTCTAAAGATTCATCCATTCATGGTGTGTATCAATAGTTTGTTTATTTTTAGTGCTGAGCAGTAGTCAATTATATGAAGATACCAGAGACCATTTATTTACCTATTTATCAGTTTGGTGAGTATATGGGTTTACCATTATTGAAAAAGTCTTTTTGTGGATATATGTTTGCATTTTTCTAGGGTTACTGGGACATGGGTTAGGTGCATGTTTAACTGTTTAAGAAAATGCCAAACTGTTTTTAAATATGGTTGTATTATTTTACATTCCTACCAGCAGTTTATGAGAGTTCCAGTTGCTCCACATCCTTTACCAGTAGTGGATGTTATCAATTTTTTTTTTTTAATTTTAGCAATTCCAGAGTGTGTTTTAATTTAGGGTTTTAGTTTGCAACTCCCTGATATCCAATGACTTTAAGCATTTTTTTCATGGGCTTATTGGTTATATGTCTTCTACTGTGAATTGTCCAAGAGTTTTTGGTTTTTTAGAGAGAAGTAGCTAGAATCTTTAAATTCATCAACCAAGAACCAGTTGTGAGTGAGAAGTTAAGAATACAAAATAGGAAAAGAATTAAGAAATAGAATATATGCCTCAAAAGTTTATAGCTGATATGACAAATATTGGAACAGTGACATATTAAATGTTCTAATTTGTTGAACAGAGGCTCGGAAACACTCTCAGTATCTACTATTGATGTTATAACTTTGAGAATATCCAGAAAATCTTAGAAGGTGGCTTATATTTATCCAAAGTCACTTTTTCTACTACAGATTAACCTCCGCTGGTTTTGAAATTGCATGAGATTTTGTGTGTGTTTCCAAGGGATACCGTTGGCCTGCATTTAACAGGGGCCTTTGAGGTCACATGAATCCATAGCAGAGCTAATATGATAACATGGTATAAACGATATTAGCTGTATTATGTCGCTAAAATAAAACAAAGTGCCTCTTCTGAATGTCAAGAGAGTTTGTTTTTGAAAATTATAGGAAGAAGATAAATATGATTGATGTTAATAAGACTGCATGAAATAAGATATTTACTGAAAGCTGGAAGAAAGAATACTTATACTGGAAAGGTAAGAGAATAAAAATGTTAATCTTTGAATTTAATGATAATTTAAATTTCAAAATCAGCTGGTTTCTCATAAGCACTTCAAATGAGTAATATTTTTTATAAAGAAACTCATGATATAAGATTTTAAAGTTTTAAATTCTACGTATGGTTTTAGTTACAATATCCTTTTTGTGTAATATAATCCAAAAATGGTAATAATAAACAAAATAGGAGTAAAGGACTTATTCCAGTTATAGTTTACTTTCCTTGACATGTTGATTTGCCTCAAGTACTCACCTCACAACCACATCATATAATCAATGCTCAAGTGTTAGCTGAGGTGTCATTTTCCACTATGTGCAGTGGACCACAGAAAAACAAAGTTTTGAAGTACAAAGTTCGGCTGCTTTTTTATTCCCTTCCTTCTGTTGCAAGGATTACTCCCGAAATCAAATGAATAAAGAAAAGAATTAAAGTCTGTATTTCAGGATTGTTAAAGGTTTTTCTGTTTCTGACAGTTTGGCTTTCTTTTGTCATTTTCTCACTTAAATGTTGTAAACTCAGAAAGTGCTAAGCTAAGATTCTTTATGTAGTGTTACACTTGCCATAAGACAATATTATTTTACCATGTCAAAGTTGTTTGCACCATTTGGAGCACATCTATCATCAAAACTCAATTAAATGGAGTCTTTCTATCTTCAACTAAAACAAACTGTTTACTTAGATTTGCTCAGTGTTTACTTCACAAGAGGTAGAAGACCCAAATAGTGCAGTAACATAGGTGTCTGGGGATATACCAGGGGTCAAAAAATTTAACCCAACGAAGGAGGCCTTTTTTGGTTGCAACAAAAGACTTTCTTTTTCTTTTGCCAAGTAAATGGCAGCATTATAATGTTATTCATACCTCACTGGTGTCCTAACAATTCCTCTATTCAAACTGAAAAGGGATATATTCTTTTTGTTGCAAAGTATTAAATTTGTCCCTTGAGATTAGTGTGTAGGCAGTTTTCAAGGATGAAACAGGATTAGATAAGGTTTCTCCACTGAGAAGGAGTTTTGAAACACTGCAGCAAAAAATCCTCTTGTATTACTAGCATTGAAAAATATCCTTTGTTTTAATGCTTTAAGTCACCAGTCAAAGTTATTAAATTATAAGTTGACAAAATATTTCTATGGGTTTTGTTTTTGAAAGGTAGGCAAGTTACAAATAGGGAAAAAAATGACATGCACCTTAATTGCGTTTGAAATTTTCTATCTTTGAAATCCCTCTATGGCATTTATAATTTAAATATGTTCAAGAGGTTGATATAAAAATGATTACAGTAATTGTAGGTATCTGCTTTATATTTCAGAATGTTCCTGCCTTTCTTGATGCTATTTAGAGGGTGTGAAAATTATATTGTATTTCTACTGAACTCAACCAACATTTGTTAAGTTTAAAAATGTCAAAATTATGTTAGGGGCAGTCGTGGAAAATATGTCGGTGGTTCACCCAGGTCCATTTACTTGTTTACAGTTAGTAATGTTGTACAACACGGAAGACATGGATGAATACTATTATCAAGTGTTCAAGAGAAATACCCTGATATAATTTTCTTCAGAAAGAAAAAAAAGTCGGTAATAATATATTGTTTCTCAGTTACACACTTTTGAGACTATAGAACTTTCCTAATTACTAGCAAAATTACTATGGGATTGCATGAAGAAAAAGTATTTCTGTTGAATTTTTAACTTGACTTGGTAGTGCAGATATTGAGTAAACAGTAATTTCACTTTGACCTTAGTTCACTCTGCAGTTCATGCTTTTACTGAATGTTACTAACCGGAGGCGATTAAAAGAATGCTTAAAAATAAGAAAGATTTGCCAATGGGACCCTCAATTCTTGTTGCAGAGTAAAACAACAGCCTCCATTTAAGGCTGACTATTATGTTGTGTTTTGCCATTATACAGATTCTATAAGTAAAAGGAATAAAAGGAATTGGTAATATAAGATTCCTGCCAACAAAACTGAAAAAAAAAAATTCTTCAGGTCATAGTGACACTTTGTCATCTGAAAACCAGGAAAACTTCTGCATACACTTCCCTCTTGCACATTGCTGCCAGATATCAATCTTCCCATAGCACAACTCTGCTTATGTCAGCCCCTGCTTGCAAGCTATCTGTGGCTTACCATTGTCTCTAGAACAAAATCCATTACTCTTTGGCTTGATATTCAAAGTCCTCCACAATCCTTACTAAACCTCTAACCACCACTTTTCTGAGTTAATTGTGGACAAGATTCATTCACACCCCCTACCTAGACACTCTCCACACTGAATTCTTAGCAAGTCTCCATTATAGTATATAGCATCACTCATGCTGTTCTTTCTCCCTGCCCATCCTTTAAGATTTGCTTTGTATATTTCACCTTTCACCTGCTGGTACCTTAGGACCATAAATATTTGCAGGTTTGCTTCTGGTAAATTCCACAATACAAATGCATTCTGATGTAATGCTCCATGCCTGCATGGGAAATTTGAGGTTATTTTAAGGAGGATTTGTTATATGGCAGTTTAATAAAAGTACCATGTTTACAGGCTTCTGCTAGCTTGATGGCTGTGGAATATCTTTAGTGCTTCTCCTGATTTCCACTTATCCCTTCTACTTCAAAATGGAAATAAAAATATGATCTACAAATATAACAGATATGGAAAATCGTTTTAAGTGTGCAGTAGTTACACAAAACCAAACATCTGGAGATTTGCAAACTCTCAGAAATTGGACTAGATTTTCTTTCCATTTCATCCTGATGTATGAGGTCATGAAAATAGAATCCTGACATTTGACAACATTATAAGATAGACATTAGATGGTGTAGCAGTTTGGTATTGTTCACAAATTCCAAAAATAGTTACTGGATTATGTTTGTAAACTGGTCTGTCAGAGGTATCATTTTTAATTGATTAAATTACAATTAGGACTTTGGGCCAGGTCAGTAGGGCATTGAGTCCCCGCCCCTTGGTGGGCAGGGACTCACAGAGAAGAGACATGGCAAAGGATAGAGTTGGGAGTTTTGATCTGGAGCCCAGGAAGTAAGCACGCAGAGGAGCAGAGCAGCTGAGCCCGGAGAGAATACAGGCCCGGGGAGAGAGACAGAGTCGGTCCCCTGATAGTCTACAGCTGGCCTTGTGGAGAGAAGCAAAGCCCAGAAAGGCTCACAGCCTACACCTGACCTTGTGGAGAGAGCACAGCAGCTGAGCCCAGAGAGAAACAGAGCCCTGGGTAGAGAGGAACCCAAGAAGCCTGAACTCTTGGCAGATGTCGGCAGCCACCTTGCCCCAATACATGGCAATAGACTTTGGTGAGGGAAGTAACTTATGTATTATGGCCTGGTAACTGTAAGCTTCTACCCCAAATAAATCCCTTTATAAAAACCAACCAATTTCTGGTATTTTGCATCAGCAGCCCTTTGACTGACTAATACAGATGGTAACTTCTGTGAACCTCTTACATCTTTATGAGTACCTACCATGATTGCACATGTCCTCCTTAAATTATATTTTGAATATTCTGCATTCAAATTTGATTCCACTTCTGTGAAAATAATTCTATGCAAATAATTTGAAAACTTATGGAAAAATACAATTAACACAAAGGAAGGAAAACATGAAAAACTGAACGATTTGAAAATTGATACTTTTTAAAAAGTAATTGCTTTTTCCCACTTTTACAGTCACAATACAATATTCACTATGACAAGGACCTGAGCTTGGTGCTGGCAGGTGGATTATTTGGTTGTTGGTGATGATGATGATGTTGCTCTTTGCCCCAAATTTGCATTAGGATTTCAAGGGCCATGGGAGTCATAAGAGGTGGGGTCCTAGCTTATTGACCCTTTCAAAAGTTACTTATACATGATAGTTTCCACCCAGTTCTGCATTTGAGAAGAAAACTGATATGTTAAATATATATTTGCTTATCACTTCAGGGTTTTAAGGACCAAATATGCAATGTCTCCTACTTCGGTTGTTGGCCATGAACACAGTAACCTTACAGATGAGGAAACTTGGACCCATATGAGTTAAGCTCTGCCTTAGTTCCTAAAGCTTGTCCAAGGCAAATCATGACTATAATTCAGGAATTGCTACTCGCTTTCTGACCTTTTTATCTTAGAGCATACTTGAAATCATCTTCAACTAGGTCAGGTGTATGATTGGAATTTTACATATTTTAATGTAGTTTGGCATGGTTCTGTTTTCCAAAGAGATGGGATATAGTTCATCACAGATGGTTCCTGTAGCCATATTACATGAAATATGTGTGTAAAATCAAAGTTGATCCACCAAATTGATAGACGAGTGAAGGAACAGATTTGAAAGTAACAAATTGAGAAGCTAGTGCCCAGAAAGGAAGATCAAATATGGCCAGTGAAATACCTTTCCATCACTCAGAGGTTACAATTGATTTATAATCATAGCAAAAGCTAACATTTATTGAGGGCAGTTAAAATGTGCCATACATTATGCTCTTTACTTATGCAACCTTATTTCACGACCTTAAAAATGAAATGGTTAGACATCCTTTGTAGGTGAATAAACAGAGGCTCAGAGAACTCAAGTAATATATTCAAATTCACACAGATATTAAGCAGCAAAATTGCGATTTGATTCCAGGTGTTTTTAACTTAAAACCCAAGTTCTTTACTACTATAACCTCTCCTTAAAACTAACACTAATATTACTTTTAAAACTAATAGTTGACATTTATTGAAAACTTTCTATGTGTTAGCAGTATATTAAACAGTATATTTTATATCTCTTCCAATCTTTTTAGCCATCCTCCTTTGGGGGAGGGTACTATCATCTCCATTTTCCTGTAAGGATAAGAATACTTAGAAAAGTTACACAATGTTCTCAAGATTACCTGTTTGGAAGAAACATAGGCAAATTGTCAGGTTCAGGAGACTGACTTCATCCACCACTCTATGCTACCTCTCATGATTTCATGATTTCCATGAATACTTGACTTTTGACTGTTCTCTTGGTGTATTGGTCAGAGGAGGTTAAGCAATGTGTGGTAACAAATGACTCCAGAATTTCAGTGACTTAAAAAAACAGAGGATTATTTCTTGCTCATACTTTCTGTCTATTGTAGCTATAGCTCTATTGTAATTGTGCCTTCCAGGAGCCAAGTTGCTAGGGCAGTCACTCTCCAGAGCTGATTTCATGGCATAGAGGAATTAAGACATGGAAAACTATGTACTTGCTTTAATCTTCTACCTGGAACTTACATGGTTACTTCTGAGTCCAGCTGGGTGGGAATAAATGATCCTTTCATGAGGATAGAGACAGAGACAGAAATCATTCTATTTGGGAAATGGTTGGACTTAGGTTTGGCATAGTGTTGCCAGAATGTGCATATTCATGCATAAAGTGACAGGATGCAGCTATGTTTTCTTAGGTTTGTGCCTCTTCAGACAACTTAGCTCTTAGGATTCTAGAGATAGATACTCAAGGTAGTATAACAGCCATCAAGAGTAAAGAAACAAAAGCTATCCGATGGACTATTTTATCTACTTGTGTATAAGGGCCACAATTTATAGCTTAAGAATTTCTTCATGTTTGGAGAGGAGACTTATTTATAAGAATATATTAAGTAAGGAAAATAGGTATTATATCCTGATGATAAGTGCTATGATTAAAGAAAGCACCTTAAATGCTTGCAAAGGTTTATATATGAGGATAGATATCTACTGCATTGCTTAAAATAGGAAAAAAAAATGGAAACAAGCTAATTGATTAACAATAGAAAATGGGTTAAATGATTATATCCATAAATGAAACTCTTTAAAGCAATGTAAAACGATTAAGATTTAATGATATGGAAAATGTTAGTGATATAGTAGAAAATTCAGGTTATAAGCAGTATTATCATATGATCATTCTTATATAAGTGAACACATCTTTATATAAAAGTATATAAT
>JAQZBX010000212.1:0-106637 GCA_029593785.1 Cabassous unicinctus
CGAGCCAGCCTGCCCTCACAAGGAGGCGCCGGGAAGCGAACCTGGGGCCTCTCATATGGTAAACGGGTGCTCTATCCATTGTGTCACACCAGCTTCCTGCCGTGAGGTTGCTGCATCAGCCCACCACACCGCTCAGGTCGGCGTGCCCTCACAAGGAGGCCTCAGGACGGGAACCCGGGCCTCCCATATGGTAAACGGGGGCTCTATCCACTGAGCCACACCCGCTTCCCTGAAGAAGCTTTAGGTTAGAGTTAAAGTCACATACAGAATATAGGGGTTTCTCATATACCCAAAATCCTCCCTTTTCCCTTTCCCCAATTAATAACATTTTACATGTGGATGGTACATTTGTTACAATTGATGTACAAATATTGAAGCATTATTACTAACCATGGTCAATGATTTACATTACGGTTTACATTTTGGACCATATACTTTTATAAATTATGATGAAATTTAACCTGGCCTGATCATTGCAAGATCATGTAGAACAATTCCAATGCCCCATTCCATCTATTCTATTCTTCCCTCCCCCTTTCCTCAGGACCCACAGCAACCACCAAGCTTCACTCCTTGAAGAACAAGATTCATAGTTACTTGCAACAACGTTGAGGGCTTGACATACTCATCTGTCCTCCTCTATTAGACACTGCCTATGCTCTCTAGAGACTCCCGCCCCTCTGTCTCAGAACATAGCAAGACTCCCCAGGATGGGAGTCCAACACCTTCCCAATCATTATGTGGGTTCCCACCCACTAATACAACACACTATGACAGGGTGACACTCACATACTCCCTAAAAGCCTGCCCCAGGTGCGCCCTGTCCTGCATGCACCCTATATCCAACTGCCTAAACCAGTAGCTCTCCCCTGCTGTTTTTTGCCAAAAGAACATTCCTAACATTCTAGTTTCAACCACATACATGCAAATCCCCAGAGTTTATCTCCTCCCTTTCCCAACCCTCCCCCCAGTTCCATGGACAGTGCAACCCTCACAGACCAGCACCACACTACCCAATAGCATCACTGCACCACTGTCATGCCCATACACTGCACAATTATACCTTTCCACCTTCTCATAGATTTTTCACATATGGGCATTGGCTTACAACCCTCTACTCCCTTTCCGTCTCCTAGAAACCTATTTTCCAGACTCTAGCCCTGTGAGTCTGCTCAATTTGTTTAATTCATATCAATGAGGTCATGTAATATTTGTCCTCCAGTGCCTAGCTTGCTTCACTCAACATAAGGTCTTCAAGGTTCATCCAGGGTATCCCATGTGTTAATATTGCATTTTTCTCACAGCTGAGTAATATTCTATTATACGTATATACCAGAATTTGCTTATCCATTCATCTGTTGATGGACATTTGGCTTGTTTCCAATTTTTGGCAATAGTGAATAATGCTGCTATGAATATTGGTGTGCTTATATCTATTCGTGTCCCTGCTTTCAATTTTTCTGGGTATATACCCAGTAGTGGGATTGTTGGATCATATGGCAGTTCTATAGTTAGCTTCCTGAGGAACCGCCAGACTGTCCTCCACAATGGTTGCATCATTCTGCATTCCCACCACAGATGCAGACTTTATATACAATCCCTTTCTTCCTTCTTTTAAAAAATAAATATCTATTTTCTGAAGAGAGAGTATAATTTGGTGGAATGGAGTTTAACCCACGCTTACAAATAACCACTCATCCAGAATATTTTGGATGGTCTAGAAGTAGCAAAGCACCTGATTTATTTTATTACCCTGGCTGGAAAACCAATTTGGCTAATTAGTTTACAATTTTTTGTTGCATTGATTTGAGACCTTCTAGCAACTTTCCTCATGCTTTAGCTCAGAGTTTTCTGATAAGGCACACTGGGGAAAAAGGACAAGGAGTGGAGTTCAAGCAGCTCTGTTACTTAGGTAACGTTTATGGCTATGTCATCATGGGTTGCCTAACTAGATTGTTTGAGGTGATTTACTACTTTGTAATATGCTTAATTTCATAGTTGTCTCACCTGGTCATTTTTTCATAATTCAAAAATAAAGAGGTAAGTATGGAATAGCTCCTGCATGCCACACCCTGTGGTAGAAGCTGGTTACTTGATGACTTGAGAGCAAAACCAGCCACAGTCTTGTGTCCTTGTGGAGCTTACATCCTGGTAAGAAGACAGATATTTGTCAAATAACTAAAAAATAAATGTAAAATTTGCAACTTTGCTAACTGCTACAAGGAGAGAGTCTTGGTGCTTAGAAAGCATATGTTCGGGGGATTTGACCTAATCAAGAAGGTGTTTGAAGGTTTCCCAGAGGAAGTGATAATTGAACTGAGATCTGACAGAAGGAGTAGGCACTAACTAGGTCATTGGGAACATAAAAAAGACAATAGATAGAAGATGTGGCACTGTTTTTTTTTTTTTTTTTTACTACTCAGCTTTTTTCATCCAGTCAGTGAAATTACAATGTGTCTTTTGAGAATTCCAAGTCTGGAATTATGATAATTACTTATCTGGAATAAATATTTCCAAATCTGAAATTGATATACTACAAAAATAGTATATAACATACCTGTGGTAATTGGCAACTGTCAAATTCATGAGAAGAATTAGTAAAAACAAAACAAAACAAAACTCAGTGTAACTCATGACCCTTTTATACTTTCCTTACTCTTTTAGCTATTTCTAATTCTCTACTTATATTAAGTAATAACTCTTACCTCTACCATATTTCTCATGTTAAACCTGAATTATGGGATTCTATCTGTGTCTTCTTTCATGTATTGGAAAGATGGGTAATACTTTTCAGCTTAATCCTACCTCGTTTAAAGTCCTTATAATGATGCACTTTATTTTTGAAGTTCCCTGATCAGTAAACTGCATACTTCCAAAAGGGACTATCTAAACCCAACACTTCATTCAGCATCAAGCCAGTCAATCCCCTAACACCAGGCAATTACGTAAGGACTTTCCATTGATAATAAAACACCAGGTTTCCCCTCGGGGGAGGACTTAAAGAGATATTCACCTATTTCTGCTTCTTTCATATAGAAGAGCCACTTTTCCATCTGAACTGAGACCAAGTCCAAATGACTGGTTAAACTCTCCTTACTGAGAATAAACTAAACCCGGATGTGAATGGAGGAAGGTGGGCCAATTTTACTTTTGGTCTTGGCAGTGCCAACAGGTCAATTTTTTTCAAAGCATTACAGTACCTGGCAACTTTGGGTCATGTTGTAAAGGTCAAGCTTGTTCATTAGCAATTTTTTGATGATTACTTTGCCACCAGTTTTCCAAGTTGACAAAACTCTTAATTTATTTCATGTTTTTATTTTTTTCATTTGTGAAGTACTCGCGGTACGTATGTTTGTACTACATTGATACTAAATAGCTAGATTTTAGAACATTCTAAGGTGGCTTAATTGAACACTTTTTAAAATGGAAAAGAAAGTGAGACTTTTAATTGGTGAGCAATTCTGAAGCAAATAACTTAATGGGTCTTTTGATCTGTGTAGTTTTGAAATACATGTATAAAATGCCCTTGTGGAGAAACAAAATAGTGTGAGACAAGTGTTTGACATGGTAACTAGAATGAGGTAGAATTCTTACGTCAGACTCAGTGGCTTAAATTTATCAATCACGGGGGTCTAACTGGTGGGTTCATAATGCTGGGATGCGTGGAGAAGATGGAGACATTGGTGAAAGTGAACTTGGTAAAGGAGAAAGACTTTAAGATCAATAAACAGCAGTTAGTCAAAACCACTAATGAGGTATACAACATGTCTCAGAAATCATAAGTTTATTTTGCTTTTGTGAGAAATTGGAATAACTTGTGACTGAGGCTGTCAACATGCTCGACCACAGACTTGTAGTGGCCTCTGGTTTTCCTAGCTGCCCAGAAGCATAAAGTTCCAAGAGAAGGGCAGAAGTCCTGTCATCTGAAGCATCAGCTTCACGATAGAAAACAACTTGAGATGTATTATCTTAAAGCACCAAGGATATAACTTTATGAAAACCAATTTCTTGCTATTCTCCCCCGCTCCCACATTTTAAAGAAAAATATACCTCTTGCAAAGCTGACTCTTTGAAAATGTGGTGGAACACAGATTTCACCCTGATCTATTTTTTTCTCTTTCTCTTTTGTGAATTATTATTCTTGAGAAGTTTTTTTAAATTAATTAATTATTTTTTAGAAGGTACCAGAGATTGAACCCAGGACCTCGTACATGAGAAGTAGGCACTCAACCACTGAGCTACATCTATTCCCCAATGAGAGTTGGTGTTTTCGTTTGTTTGTTTGTTTATTTTGTTTTTAGGAGGTATCAGGGATCAAACCCAGGACCTTGTACACAAGAAGCAGGCACTCAACTGCTTGAGCTACATCCACTTCCTTGAGATTTTTTTGTATGTTTGTGGGATGGGGGTGGGGGAATAAAATGCAATAAGAAAATTTTTTTTTATTTTTCTGTCTGGTATTTGCCGAAGACTTGAGTATTCCTTGGGTGGGGGCATGGGAAGGGTTGTTCTTTCATTTCTCTGACTCTAAGATTTCTCTTCAAATTGCCATAATCCTTAGCTCTATACTTGGAACAATATGAGTGCCCTCTTGTGGACAAAATGTCATTTTAAGTTTTGTGTGTATTGACTGAACATGGATAGGTATGGAGTAAATCAATCTTATGTTTCAAATGTCCTCATTGAACTTATGAAATCCCTGGAAAATTAGTTCCTGATGTCCGAGGGTGGTGACAGCAGAAAATATTTCCATAAAATAAGGGGATTAAAGGCAAGCTGGTGTGGCACTCCAGGCCCTATTTGCCACCAAAGCAGTGTCTTGGAAGGATACATAATTTGGAACCTGAACAGGGGACTCAAATGTCTAAGGGGAAGACCAATAACCCTACTTCTTGGCCATCTATTCAAAGATCAGAAATGCTCTCATTAAGAATGAGACACTAATGAAATAACTTGGGCACAGGCAAAGTCTCTAAAGATCTGTGACTGTTGGCATTTTGTGGTTACAATTCTTTTAAAAAGAAAGAAAGAAAGAAAGAAAACCACAGGGATTGTATAACCCATTCACATACCCAACTAATTCAAAGGGCCTAAGACAATGCAGGCCTTTGCAGCTCGGGTTCATAAAGCGTGTTTTCTCATTGTTTATTCAGAAGCCCCTTGCCTTCTCAGTTGGAGGATGACACATTAAAGGCTTAAGGCAGACTACTTGATTCTTATTTTAAATCTCCCTCAAATTTTGACTGCTTTAAAGGGTAGCAATCTGATTTAAAATTCATCAAATTGACAAAACTCTAAGATTAAGGTTAGTAGTATGCTGTTTAACAATTGGTAAATGTTTAACAATTGGTTATTTAAAAAAAACACCTTACTTGATAACATTTTCCAATCTCTATGGCATAAATAATCTTACCATGGCTGATTTCAAATTACTTACATGACATCACTGAACATATAAATGGAAAGAGAGCTATATAAGTGGCTTTTATAAACTGGTACAAGTCAGTTTTAGCTTACCACTGCATAAGGGACTTTTAATTTTTTTCCATAATTTTAATATTTTGGACCATAAAGATAAATTATTTTTGTAATAAGAAATAGAAAACTCAAATAAGAGTATATGAAAAGTTGATCCCAACTGAAAAAATTACTTACAATAAAAAGTATCTCATATTAATACACGTCATACAGCATTCAATACTCTCCAAAATGTTTTCAAGCTCACTAAGTCACTAGACTCTTGTAATAACTCCATAAAGTAAATAGGACAGATCTATACATTGTAACTTTACAAGGGAGGAGAGTGGAGACCAAGGAAGTTTCAGCAATTTATAGAACTAGTCTTAGAATTCTAGTTTCCTAGCTGTTAATCCAGTGATTTCCTTGTTTTACAACAGATATTAAAGGGCAAATTCACAACTAAAATTGCTAATTTCTAACTGCATTTCCAGTTTTCATTAAACTACACTGTTTGCTTTGAACAGAATGGTTATCTGCAGCCTCTTCAAGAGGCTTCTGACTTCACAAAGCAAGTTATACCTATATAATGTTATGAAACCATTGCTAGTCTTCAAGATGACTACAAAATCACCACCCAGCCCAGCTCCTATAGACCTGAAAAATAAGAGCAAGGGACTCATTTTATTGTCTATCCCCTATGTTCTCCTTTACCTCATTCTTTTATGGTTCTACCAATGTTGATAGATTCTTTGATAACTCTCATTCCTGCCAGTGATCTTCACATTCATGGGCTTAAGAAACTCCAACTGTCCAGTCTGAGTATCTCTAGAGTATCAGCAAATCACTTAGCCATGTGAAAATCAGCAGTTTAGGACAGCAAAAAGAGAATAGACTTGGGAATCAGGAAGATCTTCATTTGAGTACTGCTTCTGATACTTACTGTCTGACCTTCAACAAGTCACTCAATTTCTCTGATCCTCTGTTTCTTCTTTTGGATTTTTTTTTTCTTCTTAAGATTTATTTTTTTATTTATTTCTCCCTACCCCCTTGTTGATTGCACTTGCTGTGTCTGTTTGTCTTCCTTGTTTCTTTAGGAGGCACTGGGAACCAAACCGGAAATGGGAGAGAGGTGCCTAATCACTTGAGCCACCACCATTGCCTTGTTTCTTCTTTTGAAAATAATCATTTGCTATCTCACAGGAAAGTTGTGAACACTAAATGAGGTATATTTATTAAGTGCTTTTCAAAATACCTGGCATATTATAAACACTCGAAAATGATAGTAATAATAGTTTTTATTATTAACATGCAGAGTTTAATATTTGGCATTCCATAATATTTGCTCAATTAAGATTAGTTTCTAAGAAATCAAACAATCAAATAGCAAATAGCAAAAGACTCAAGGAATGATGCACAATTTCTCAAACCCAAAAAATGAAAACAAATTTTTATCAGAAGTGCTCTAACTGCCTTTTTTTTTTTTTTTAAGGAGGTACCAGGGCATGAACCTAGGACCTTGTACATGGGAAGCAGATACTTGGCCACTGAGCTACATCTGCTTTCTCTAACTGCTTTTATATTCTATGTATATTAGCATTTACTTACTCATTTCCATGGTTATCTTACCTCCCTGCTACAGATGAGGAAATCCCAGACTAAACTAGCAATACTGCTTCCATAGAGGAGATGAGGCTTTTTTAAAAATTAATTTTCTATTCTTGTAGCTCATGACAAATATATTGTTAGACATAGCTCACTCCATCCATCCATCCATCCATCCTCTTCATCATCATCATCTATCTACCCATTTATTGGCTAAAGCCATCTCCATGTTGGCTGTAATTTCTGGGATTTAACTGATTAACTGAAACTGATTAAAACCCTTGGTTCTAGTGGATGGCTTTTGTTCACTATTTTGATGATATTAGCACTCAATCTTGATCAGAATTATTTTTTAAATGAATATCAAGAAAGCAAAGCAAGAGAGCATTTCCATTTTATTACCATACCATGCATTGTGTTTTTCCCTAAATTTGGAAATTTTGGCTGAATTCAACCATTTCTGTGCCTTTAGTAAATAATATGAATTTTTCTCTATGGAAAAATTCAAGTTTATTATAGAGATTTTGAAGACTTCAGAAAAGCACAAGTAAGGTAATACAAACCACTCATAATCCTATTATTACTCAGAGGAAACAACTGTCAACAATTTTTGGATATGTGTGTTTATGTGTGTGTAGGGTTTGCATGTGTGTCTGTGGGTATACACATGTTTTAAAAATAAAGTTTTTATTCACTGCCTCACAGCAGCTTTTCTTTTAACCTAATAATACATCAAGATAATTTCTTCATTCATTTGATATTTCTCTGAGTCCTCATTCTAAGTGGTGATATACCTCTGCATTGTGGGGAAAGACCATAATTTATTTGCCTAATTGACTGTTTTGGATGTTTAGGAGTGTGTTTCCAATTTTTGTTTCTAAAAATGCTGAGATTTATATCCTGGTTCTTAATTATTAGCTAGTGCTTGGTTTTAAATTAATGACTTAGAGGTAGAAGAATTTAGTACTACCCCAATCTCCCATGACTTCTCTCAGGCATAGGATATAGACATTCAAACTATGCTATTTGCCGAATGGAGTGATCTTAAAAGGTTGCTTCGCATTTCTTTTCCTAAGGAGTCGAGAGCTATGAGAAGGTAGAGGAAAAAGACTTTCTTTGAGAGCTGACTCATTTGTTGTAGTCAGAGGTATATTCCAGGGAGACGCAAGAAACACCATAGAAAAGGATTTGCTTTGTTCCTTGGGGTTGGTTTTCCTCTCAGCATCCTTAGAGAAATCCGTTTCTTTTCTTGCTTAAATGGTGGGGTTTCCTGCAGAAAATAGAATGGCTTACTCAGATGAGAAAGATGTAGTCAAAGCAGTCATAGTAGGTGCCATGAGCACAAAGTGGGTGCTCAGAGCAGAGCATATGTAAGCTTAGTCTTTGGAATGGTCATAGCAATGAGTCAGAGACTGTAATGGATCCAGACTGTAAGGCAGAAGAGCCAACTGTGCAATGTGTTAGACCTGGAGGCAGGACTAAAACCCTGAAATAGTCATTCCTGGATTATCAACTGTTCAGAGAACGATGGTCAAAACAAAGCATATACCAATATGATATGTTTATAATTAATTATATTTAGCACAACTTCTCAAATGTATATATGTGTTTATTTACTTAATACTTGTATTTTTTAATGTGTCATAATAAGTAATCAATAATATTTTAAAAATAACTTCACTAAAGATGATAGAATATATAATCATGTATAAAATATTTTTGATATATTAAATTATGCATAATATATAGAGGTATATGTGCATGTGTGAATGTGTATAAGTATATACACACAGACATACATATACAATTTAACTCTGAAATTGCCAGTTGCCAAATAAATAAGAGACATTTGGTTAGTGAATCAGTCTGAGTCCAATAAGTAGAAAGAAACCACACAGTAATTTTAACAGGGAAAGCTTAATATAAAGAATTATTAACTGGGGATTGAGATAACAAAGGACTGGCTGGTAAGAAAAAAAAAAAAAAAAAAAGAGAGAGCTCTAAAGAATATAGTAATAGCCGATCTAAGTATCAATCACTATCCCTAGGGCTGTAATAGAGCACAAAATAAAGAGACCTCATTATTCACCTCAGAGTTTAGATCTAGATCTCATTGGAAAGGTGGTGGTTGTGGCTCTCTGGATGGCAAAGAAGTCACTGTGGTGCTGGAAATTTGCCTTGTGGAAATTGCCAAAAATATACCCTCTAGGGTACCCAGGAAAGCTGCTTATGTCTCACCAGAGGCACTCTGCTACAAAACTGTTCTAGAGTGATTCTAGGGGAAGCTGTTGGCCATTGAGTACTTCTATCTTCTGTGCACTGCTGGAGCCTACCTCTGGTGAATCTGAGCCTACTGTGGGATCAGGTGCTGAAGAAGCTGCCTACACTGAGGAAGTCAAGCATGCTATAAGAACCTGCAGAGAGAGCACACAGGGACCCCTTTCTTCCTGCAATGTCTCTCCAACACTCACTACTGACAAAGTTTAACAGTGTGCCAGCTGGCAAATGAAAAATATTAATGGGCCCAGATCCATTTTTTTCAGAACAGGCAATGAAGGCTGAATTCAGAGCTGAGAGACAAAAAGTTGATAAATAGAACAATCAGTTACCATATACACATTGTCCATACAAGAAGCACATATAAATTCTGAGCCATTTCTCTCAAGTGTCCTCATAAAAATTCCTTAAAGGAGATGTGGTGGTTTGAAGCTGTATGTACCCCAGAAAAGCTTGTTCTTAAATTTAATCTATTCCTGTGGGTATGAACCAATTTTAAGTAGGACCTTTAACTGAGGTTACTTCAGTTGAGGTGTGGTCCAGCCCAGTCAGGATGGGTCTTAATCCTATTGCTGGAGTCCTTTATAACAAGAATGAAATTCAGACATAGGGAAAGGAAGCCAGAGGGAGCAGCTAGAAGCTGAACATCAACAGAACCTGGAAGAGAAGAGAGAAACCAGGAGATGTGCCATGTACTTGGCCATGTGACAAGACAAGCGAAGGACCAAGGGCTGCCAGCAGCCAGCCCCAGAATGCCACAGTCTTTGGGGGAGAAAGCATTTCCTTGACTTTGGACTTTTTCCTAACCTCAAAACTGAGCAAATAAATTCCCATTGTTTAACCTGACCCATTTCATGGTATTTGCTTGAGCAGCCCAGGAAACTGAAGCACTATGTCAATCACATAGTCTTGAGATAATTCCATGAGCTAATGACCATGAACACTATTTGAAAAGCATAAGGGACTCCACAAGTGTACATCTTGGGAAATATTAGTACAATCTGAGACCATGAGCAGTTCCATTTATCTCTGATACCCTCAAGGTGAATCTCAAATCCTCCTTCTTTACTGGAAAAATGGTACAGAGCAAATGCCCAAATACCTGAATCTGAAACATCACTTTTCAATGGAAAGTTTACAATGGAAAGTTCCTATCTTGAGAAATTGTGGAATCATCCCCTCCTATTCCCTTGTCCCTTTTTCTGTTCCTCCTCCCCTATTTCAATTTCCACTAGAATGAGAACCTCTTGTCTTCCTCAGATAAGTCAGATGAGAAGGAAATTTTAATCTATCTAAGAGGAATATCAACCTCTATATGTACAAAAATGAAAACTTTCGCCACCACCTCAAGCTGTGAAACATGCTCCTTTGCCTATGTGTAAAACACCATAGCACCTTTTTACAATCCCCAGAAGTAATTTTTGAAGGGCAGAGTAATCATTCTTAGCTAGGATAGAAAACTAGACCAAGGAATTAGAGAGAACAGAATAAACTGGGTTGGAACTGGAAGGGCCCCCAACATAGGCAAATGGATGCCACTGAAGGTTTTTGAAGAGAAGAATGCAATAATTTTAAAAAATATATGATTTAGCAAGGTGAATCTGGATTAATAAGTAAAATGGATTAAAAGGGAATCAAATAATAGGAAATTCTTTAGATGAAAGTCTATTAAGGTGGTTCAGGCAAGTGAAGATGAGGTCTTGATATATGTCAGGGCAGAATGAAGTTCAGACAGAGAGGGAGAAAGCCAAAGGGAGCAAGAAACTGAACATCAATGGAACCCAAAAGAGAAAGAAGAGAACAGGAGATGCCACCATGTGCCTTGCCATGTGATAAGTTAAGGACCAAGGGTTGTCAACAGCTAACCCCAGAATGCCAGTCTTTGGGAAGAAAGCATCACCTTGATTTGGACTTCCTCAGCCTCAAACCATGAGTAACTAAATTCCCATTGTTTAATCTGACCCATTTCATGGTATTTGTTTGAGCAGCCTAGGAAACAAAAACAGGAGACATTCAATGAAGTAATAATATTATGTAAATGACAATGTCCTCAACAAAACTCATGTAGAAAAGATAATTGTAATATGTACATATATGTATATATATATTGCTATTTTCTATAGCACTTTTCTCAAAATGTCATATCAGTTTATCCCAGTGGAATTATTCAACTTGTCTTACTTACATAAAATTTCAACTAAATACTCTTAATCAGTTATTGTCTATGGTAGAAATATTTAAGTTTGGTTGGATTTTACCAACCCTGTGATGCACAGCCTGGTGTCTGTCAACCATGACTGCATTTTTATAATTACCCAAAGCAAAGAACACGATGAGCTCACAACTGGAGTAGTTAGAAGGACAAAACCTTTAAAGGATATATAGCCATTATGGCCAGAAAACTTTTAGAAATTGCTTATGTTTCCTTTATCTCTTTTGAGTAATCATTATAAAAAGGGGCATCCTATAATGAGTGGTAAGCTTCTTGCTACTGTCCTTTATTGCAGGGCCAGAAAACTTAAAGGGCCAAATAGTAAATATTTTAGACTTTGCAGTCCATATGAGCTTTGTTGCAACTACTCAACTCTACTATTGTGGCCTGAACAGTCATACACATTATGCAAATAAGTGGACATGGCTGTGTCACAGTGAAACTTTAATGAGCTTGTTATAGTTTGTTGACCTTGGCTTTATTGGGTAAAAGATACTATATAATTATACACCATTCTGCAGTCCGTTGCTGGATCCACTTAGTTTGCCATTTTATCAGTAGATGTTGCCTTAACATTATTTATTTTCTGTGGAAGCAAAACAGTTTTTTACAAATTGAAAATGTTTGGCAACATGCCTTTGAAGGGTTTGCGGTATACACTTTTTTTTTTCTTATTAGTATTTAAGCTATATAAGCTGCTTAAGCACATTGCTTTCACTGTGGCAATGGGAAGTTGCACCAGGACAAATTGTATTGACAGCAATGTTTAGCAAAGTGCAGAGAAAGAAAACAAGTTTGGAAGTTGTTTCCATGTCCATTGAGGTCTATTTCACAGATTACAGTAGTGTGTCCTTCGGGTAAGTATGCGAAAAGCTGATAGATGAGGGTTGAGGGCTATTTAGAGGCTCTTGTAATACCAGACTTAAATCACATTCTCCTTGGAGCTGCAAAGAATTCTTTTTTCTTGTGTCAGGCTAAGTGTTAAGAGTCAAATGAAGACTAGGCAAGAATTCACAAGTTGGGAATTTCTATTATAACTTGACTGTCAGTGCAAACTTGGGACAACTCATTTTCTCACTGTGTTAGTTTCTTCATATATGGAATTGCAACTAAAATCCTTTACACATAGCTTCTATGTATCATTTATCCATTATTCCTATGTAGATAACTCATACAGAGGAAAATAAAACACTCTCTGTATAAGAGCTAATACCATTTATTAAATTCTTGCTCTCTGCCAGACATTTTCATGACACTTCTATCCCCTATTAAAAAAAAACCAAAAAACTTGCGTTGCTCATGTCTCATTTCCTTAAGAATCTGATGGAGACAGGAACAAATGTGATCGTCTGTTTTGAAGGATGTATACATGTAATGTTTTAATATGTTATCTCTCTCAAATAACATATTTGTACTTGAAAGGGGACCTGGAAGTCTTTCTTAATGAACATTTGCTGAACAGAATTAAATTGATAATATTCTTTAGTATATGACATACTATCATAATTCTTTCTTTATTTTGTATATGAATTGATCCATATATACTTGTGGTTCCCTATCACTCATGGACACCTACACCTATCTAATGTATTTATTGTTATGTCTTTCCAATTAACCTTCAGATGTTTATTTGGATATATGTATTTTCTTGAAAAAATATATCTTGTTTTGTGAGTGTATTTTTTTCATTTCACATTTAGTATTGAGATCTATCTATTTTGGTTCCTATATTGAAATGCATCAGTAGTTCTGATGAATGTATGATACATTTACTGAACAGTCTGGTTTCTGCAGGATACAAACATGAAGCAGTTTTATTACTATTTTTTCAATTGCTTCCTGCAAACATGCCTGCTGAGCTTCCCTTTCCTATCTCTTAGTAACATCTTAGGTAGCTCCCATTACTTCTTGGTCACTTCCAGATTTTAAAAACTCTAGTCTTGTCTAGTTTAAAAATTCATTCTCTTATTAAGCTGGTGTTTCTCTTCTCCATATCTTGATTGATCAGGTCTCAGCTTGCCTGGGGAGGGGTGCCATTTGCTTTTTCATTTCTCCCCCTTCACAACTTTACTTGTAGTTTTTCTAGTTTTCACACAAGGAGGGAGGATTAGAGGAAAGGTTAGAAATGAAAACAAATGGTTTTTACTTACATGATTTGTTGGAATCTTCTCTTGGCTGATGATTCCTTCTGGAAGGCAACACCCTGAATGCTGGCTCTCTCTCTATAGAAACTCTGCAGGGCCCTTCGCACTTTATTGTTTCCTGATAGGGGATATTTTCTCTGCTGAGAAATAATCTGACCTTCTCTAGACCCTGCTCTCAGAAATATACCCCACAGCTACTCGTTCCCAGGACACATTACCTTGGCAGGTGGCCCTTATGGGCAAGGCAGTTCATGCCCAGCTACTTCCCACAGTGTCCAGCTGGATTATGGAACACTCAGGCATGTTGATTTTATAGCCTTGTACAATGTGGCCCCCTCTAGAATTAGAGACTCTCCCTTTTAACATCCTGGTTGTTTCCTTTCTATCGTAATTATTATATCCTGATTCATGTATTCAGAGCTGTAAGTTTTCCTCTGTATACTGTTTTAGCTACATTTTGCAAATATTGGAATATAGTACTTTTATTGCCATTCTACTCAAATTGTTTTGAAATTCCTCTCATGATTTTCCCCCTGAACCAAAGAGTAAGTTAGTAGTAATTATATTTTTTTAAGCCATTCATTTCTTATTCATTTTCAACTTCATTACATTTTGGTAACTCATAGAAACATAATATGTGTAAAGTTGACTCTAGAGAGCATAACTCAAGTGATGGACTCTAATGTATCAATTTCAGGTACAATGGGAGGGTGCAAGAAGAAAAGATCTTGATCCATAAATATTTATATTTGGTGCTGACTCTATTTCTTATAACAGGAGGTTGTAAATAATGAGAAAGATATAAATCAAGTTTCTCCATGTGGAAGGATGGTTAATCTGAGGCTGACAATAGAAGCAGGCCTAGAGAACAAAGGAAGAAAGCTTATGTCATGAAGTCCTATCATATTAATCCTTCCATGTTTTTTTTCTAGTAAATGCTCAGTATGTTCTTTGTGCAAGGCACTGCAATAGGTCTTTGGTGGATTAGATAGGGTGGAATCTATAGTTGGGGGAGTGTATTAGTTTGGTTAAAGCTGCTGGGAGCAATATACCATAAATGGGTTGACTTTTACAATGGGAATTTATTGGGTAAAAAGCTTACAGTTCTGAGGCTGTGAAAATATCCAAATCAAAGCATCATCAGAGATGCTGTCCCATCAAAGGTCAGCTGGTGGTGATCCTGGACTCCTGCTATGTGGCAAGACATAATGGCAGCTCTGCCAGTCTCTGCCTTCTCCAGGCCCACCTTCTCTCCGAGCTCAGCTGTGGATGGTAAGGCACATGGCAGCGATAATGTTGTCATCAAGTCATTTCTCCCCTCTCCTCTGGGCCTCATTGCTAGTTCTGCTTTGGGCTGCTCCATTTGTGGCTTTTCTCTCTTCTTGGGTTCATTGATTTCAATTTCTGGAGGTTTCTGTCTGTCACTGAGGCTTTTTTCTGTGTCTGTGACTTTTTTATTCCTCCTTTTATAAAGGACTCCAGTAAAAGGATTAAGAACCACCCTAGGCTATGCCTTATTGTGGTGCAATATAATCATAAGGCCTTTAACTGACTAATCTAATCAAATGTTCACAATAGGTTCAATTTAAGAACATAATTTTCTGGGGTTCGCATGACTCAAACCAGCATAGGGAGTGTGGCAGATCCTGGCTAGATGCTCACCAAACACATTTCCTCTTCTTTTTAGGCACGCTATAGCTTCCCCTCCCAACTTGCCTGTACTAAGGTGGGGCCATGCGACCAATGCTCATAAATGGAAAGTGAGAAGAAGGGATGTGTGTGTCACCCCTAGGCCACAGCTGTTAGGAGGAATAGGAAATGGGAAATTAAGGCTTAAAATGTACATAGTTCCTATTTGCAACAATGGCAATATTTTGGTATTGGATGATGATGATAGGAGCACGTGAATGTAATTAACAGCACTGAAATACATTTTTTAATGTGGTTAAAAGGGGAACTATTAGGTTGTATATATGGTAGCAGAATAAAAATAAAAAAAAATCCATAGAACTGCACAACACAAACAGTGAGCCCTAAGTTAAACCATGTAATATAATTAATAATACAATAAAAATGTGCTTTCATCAATTGTAACAAATGATCCACACCAATGCAATATGTTACTAATAGGGTGGGATATGGGAATCCTGTATTTTATGCATGATTGTCCTGTAAATACACAACTTCTCTAATAAAGAAAAAGTAAAAAAAAGAGTGAGGTGTCTTTTCTCTATATTCTATTTCCTTGCTAACAGTCAGGCGCAAAATATCTAGTGGAGGATTCCAAGGCCCCAAGTGGAAGGAACCACTAGGTGGAAGGAACATCCTGGGATCCTAGGAAGAACAGAGTCACCCCCATTTCCCATCCCTGATGAGCCACACTGGACTGTGATACAAGCCAGAAATAAAATTTCATTTTCTTAAGTCACTGAGATTATGAGGTCGTTTAGCACAGCAGTTATCACCCTGTCTAACAAAAGGAGCTTATGGGCTGGTAGGGGAAAAAAGACAAATGTAGAAAACCACAATACAATTGGAAAGTGAGATGTATTATTTGAGAGATGAAGAGGAGCTTCTTTGGTCAGTTTGGAAAATCAAAGATTTTATTGGAGGAGTTGACAGCCAAGGCAGAAATTAAAACACTTTTTAGAGAAGATGTAGATAGTTGGAAATGGAAAAGACAGAGAGTGGGTAGTGACTGCAGAGACAGAAAGAAAAGAATAGAGAGGGAAATTGGGAGGTGTGCGTAGGTCATAGATCATATGTTAGCTTGGGTGGCAAGAAAGCTATGTGACTGGAGGGAGATAAGAAGTAAGGCTCGAAAAGTAGAATTCAAGGAGCTTGAATTGTATTCTCTGGTTTTCTAGGAATTAAAAAAATATATATTTTATTTGTTTTAGAATAGAGGAATAAAAAATATTACTTTGGAAGGTTGTTTAAGATGACCAATTTAGATACGGAGTTCAACAATATCCCATTGTTATAGTAAACCCCCAAATCATAGAAATTCCTAATAATAGGGTAGCAGACATAGGGAAAAATTTGTAAAAGATGAAGTTGGATGGGGTGCTAGTAGCCAGATCAGGGTGTCAAATTCAGGAGGGGGGATTTTCTTCTAAGTTCCATAGGGTGTCATTGGATGGTTTCATACAGATGAATGTTATCTGATTTGTGTGTCTAAAAGACTCTGACAGCTGTGTGGAGAATGGGCAGTGGGTGGGCAAGAGCAAGTAGGGCAGCCCCTCTCAATGTTGAAGTCCTTGTTTCAGTATATTCATTTGGGGAGAATAATACATCTGTAGGCCAAAGGCAAGAGGAAGAGCTTCAGAAACACATTGAGAAATGCATTTTTACAATTCCTCAAAGTACAAGTACAAAATAAACCAAAAAATGATGAATAAATGAATACATGAATAAATAAAACAGAGTAATAGCAGAAAAAATCATAAGCTGAGCAGTCTTCCCCAGTCGTAGAAAGTAGATTGATAATATTTCAGAGGCTGACTCTGACCACTCTATCTAATCCACTATACCCTATAACCCTTAGCCTTCTTTATTTTTCTCTGTAGCACTCATCTCTACCTCATTTATTGCCACTCTCTTGAACATAACGTCCATGAGAACAGGGAACGCATCTTTTTTTATCACCATATCTCCTGCTTTTCTGCTTAGAACAGTGCTTTGGAAAGAGGAGGTAGTATTTGTTGCATGAATGAAAAAAAGACATGAATAACTGAATGTTCACACTAAGGTGCTTTCCTGGGCAAAATATGTTGCTTGATGGAAATCTTGAAGACATAGGAATATCATATATAAAAGATAATCTTAATATCATAATATAAAATATATTCTTAAATAAAGCAACTCCAGCATGTAATAGTGGAAATAACATGGGCTTTGAACACAGGATTGTATTCAAATCGCAGCTTCTTCCCTTCTCCAGCTCTCTAATCCTGAGCATGTTAATTCACCTCTCTGAGCCTCCATTCCTTATCTGTAGAGTGGTATAATTACTCTAAGCATAATCTAATGTACATGATATAATATTTGGCTTATGCCTCCAATCCTAATTTTTAAAAAATCTTTAATTTGGTGAAAGGAATGTTCAAGACTTTCTGGAATTCTTCTATTTCACCTTTCATAGTCCTAACAGATTGGCTGGACTGACTTGCATGTCTGCCTTTGTTCCCTCCATCCGCACCCCATTAAAATAAATAATTTAATTCTTTCTCCCTTTGCTTTTCTTAAATCTTGCTTTCTGCCTACTATACCACACTGAGCCAGCGAAAATTTGTTTAACTGCACAGTGTTGCCTAGCAATGTCATGCTCTTCTCATGGTCTCACTCTGCGAAATGGTAACTAGACTCCTGCTATGAATTCTCCCATCTTCATATCTCTATATATTCAGTCTTTTAATAACCATCAGAAGGAACAGTCTGCTTTTATTAGCAGAAGGTCTTATAGATGAGTCTCCATTGTTATTCATTCTAATAGGATTAGTGTGAACTGTTCCTCTTTTCTCGAAATCACTCAGGTTCTGTGTTTAAAAGGTCAATTACATTTATTTCAAATTGGTAAGGCAAACATTTCCTGTGCATCCTGAAAATAAAAGAGCCCAATGAAGAGTCGCTTTAGGACTTTAAAAAATTTTTAAAAATATGTATCTGGCACTGAAATGTTTCCTCCCCCCAATCTTAGGACCGTGTTGAAAATGATATTGAGCATATGCTGGTGTCTGAAATGGAATCCACACCCTCTGGAAGCTGATACCAGGAGTGATGTGGGTGTGGTGACCTGGCCCTGTTATTGTATCCTTCACCACTAAATGATCATCTTGGCCATGCTATGAGTTTGCAAGTATTAAACAGAAAAAGCAACAGCCCACTCACAGTGCTACATCATGGAACATTGGAGGTGGGCCAGATGTAATAAATATAATTGGAAAGAGAAGTCATTTCAAAATCACTAATCTGTAGATGACAAGGCGATCTCAAAGAACCAATCGATGGTCAGTTTGTTTTTAGAAATCCTCAGTGTAGGAATATTCAGATGCAATAAAACAATTTGGACATTCTTCTACTGTGTGGAAATAGAATTTGATCTCTTACCAGTGGCTTTAGCAAGTGCTCTCAGAACCACAAGCTCTTTCATACAGAGTCAAGAATCAGACCCAGGCCTGCCTGACTGCATACATTTAACTACTACTTTCTACTGCATGAATTACAAACTTAAATGCCTCCTAGGGTAGCTTGGTAGCTAGTCCAATCTGGAAAGGTTGTGCCTGTTTAAGGGGTCAGCTACTTACTACCTTAGGTCTTAGAAGCTTGCTGCCTGCAGAAGGCAGACCAGTGAGCCCAGATCTTCTGATTGCTTTCAAGAGAGGCTCATTATCTGAAATATCCTGTAAAATCTCTTGATTTTTAATTGTTGACAGCTAAGCAAAATAATGTGGCCAAACACGCCTGGGGCAGATGCAGCACAGGGTCCACCAGTCTGTGACTTCTGTGCATAGTCTTATGGAGGTTTTATGCTCTGCTATTTGCGGGCATAAGCTGAATGAGATAAAACTGATTAATAGGGTCCACCAACTCTGCAGGGAAAGCACAGCTGTGTTCTGAGTGAGGGGCTGCAGGTCAAAGGCCATCTAATAAAACTGACTCTCTAAAGGAGCAAGAAAGCCATAACAAATACCCCCTTTAATATATCCACTTCTGCCCCAGAGGAGGAGAAGAGAAAGTTTCCAGAGAAGACCATTAGGAAAGAGGAAGGAGGGAGAAGTGGCAGGTGGATGGGAGAGGAAATGAAAAGGAAGCTGTGGTAGCAGCCCCTGGTTATGCTCTAGCCTCTTGTTCTTTCTGGGAAGGCACTTGACTGTCCATCACTAAGCAAAGTTAAATTCTGCTATGGCATTGACAGCTCTTGAGATCTATATCTCCAGAAGCTATTTAAATAAAACACCGTTGACTTGGGCCTCAATTTCTGGTAAACCTATTATCACTATGAAGGGGAAATAAAACCCAGCATCAGTAGTATTTACTCTCTTTTCCCTGCCCCTGCAAGAATCTGGTCCTTGCTTAGCTAGTACATTTCCCCCATTTCTCCCAAGAGAAGGAGAAAGGGAACATCTTTTGCTATAAGAAGTGAGGCCCAAGTGAGGTGCTGTATTAATTAGAAGAGACACATTGTGTCCTTGACTACATTGTTGGGATACTTTCATTCTGATAACTGGAGTCAAAGTTTGGGCCTGCCTAGGCAATGTGTTAAAGGCAGTGTATTATGTATCCTCTGAATATTTCATTCCTTCATCCTCATGGCACAATCTCAGGCCCAGGAATCCGTCTTATGTTCTATTTTAGCTCTCAAATGATTGTTGATGAACCTTAAAAAAAAAAAAAAAAGCATACTCCTTCACAAGTATTTGCAATTTCAAAGGTTTGAAGATGAGGGAGAACTCAAAAGAATGAATCTACTATTCCTAGAATTTATTTAGTAGAGGGATTTATTTAATAGAAGAGAGTAGCAGACATGTCCTGGAGAGGATCCGGACAACAGGGAAAAGTCACAGTAGTAAAAGTTTGAAGTCTACAAAGAAGAGTTTGGCATCAGTGCATCAATACCACACTATGGATCAAGAATATCAGCGCATGACCTTTAAAGCAAGGCAATGCTATAAGTGCAGTAAGATGTGTTGTTGAGAGCAGAGAATAGAGATGTGATTATTATTGAATATAGAGCACAAGAGCTAACTCAAGTTTGACATGAGGCTATGCCTCTGAGCTCTTGATTTTCAGTCCAGTGGTATACATTTTGGACTTCTGGCCTATAGAACTGTGTAATAATACATTTGTTTTATAGGAAACTAATACAGTGGACAAACATGTTTTGCTTTAAAAAACAAATCAATTTATCAACTTAAAAACTCATATTTCACATAAAAACCTGGATTTCTGATTTCCCACAGGACTAACATTCTTTCTTCAAAAAACCAACTGGAAGCTCTGTTGAGGCTGGTCATGCATTTGTTCTGGAAACGGTCTGTGAGAGCTGCATTGTGATTTTCCCTTGGATGAGCCTGGACTCTCGGGTTCACCACAGCTCCTGCCACTCTCTAATTATTGTAATTTCTTTCTCCATTTTTGCATCCCACGAGACCCTTTGGGCAATCGAGTTTAAGCTCCTTGTCTGTGCCATTGCACATAGGTTCCGAGCTTGAAGCTAGGCTGAATTAGCAGGTTGGTTTTCGGTAAGCCCAGCTGTCTATGTTGGAGGAACAATGGAAAAGGGACCCAAAGTGGTCAGTACAATATCTTTTGAATGACAGGCTATGGTTGTTGCTTGGCCTCTAAAAAAAAATTGGGTTTGGTAGACAACTGTGAATCCCACTTCCTTTTCAGATTGACTTTGTCAGTAGCTCATCAAGCCCAGAGAGCATTATAGAGTCTGCTCTGCCTGTGAAAGAATGCTACAGTGCCTACTCAGTGCAGCATTCTGCTCATTCTTCTTCTCTGGGAGAGGCAGAGAAACTCAGCTCTTGGAAATCAGAAACTCTGATGGTAGCTGTATGGAGATGGTGTGGTGATGGGCCCAGATGCTGTGAGAAAGGGCTGGCAGGGGGTCAGAATTGCCTCTGTTGTGGAATGTGGAGCAGCTCACATTACCAGAGGGCCCCAGTAACAAAGGAGGAGTAGGTTGGTATAGAACTAACAGCCCTAAACGGTTTTGTTTTCATATTACCCAGCGTGATAATATGCTGAGAGCGTTTGCGCTACTCTGTCTAACATAAGGGTTCCATGTTGAGTTTCCCAGGATTTTATTGGCACTGATACAAAATAGCTGTTTTTTTTTCCCCGATGCTATAATTTTCCGTGTTCTGATCCTGCAATCATAGCACCATTTGGGTTAACTCAATTGCTTCGTCGCTTTGGTAAAGACAGCCCACACATAATGGCAATTTAAAAAATCATGCAATTTTAATAATTGAGTGACTAAGACCCAAAGTGTCTGATACAGGAAGCTCATAATATTTTGTAATATGATTTTGAAAAGATAATAGAAGGTAGAAAAATGAGTATGACAAGGAAATGACAACACTTTCTTAAAGTGCTGCTATTAAGCGGGCATGACAAGCCCAGCTGGTTACTTTAGCAAAGAAAGGGAACCTTCAAAGCTGCTGCCAGGGAGAGCTTTCATGCAGTGAGGGTAATGTGGTGGCGAGTTTGTTTTCTTTCCTCTTTCCTGCTGCCTTTGTTCGAAGGATCATTTTACCACTCTCCAGCTCCTGCCCTCTCTGGAAAGGCCTGGTGGCGTGAAGGGGCACTAGACACTGCTGCCATTTTAAGCCTTCTGTTTAATTTTGCCTGCTCAGAAAAGTGGTTTTCAATTTATTTTTTTCCCATAGCACTAGCATTTTTTTCTTCAAAGGATATATTTCGTGGAAGTCCAATTTGTACTACATTTAAAAGCAGCACACTCTGGCTGAAGATTTGGAGTGACAGAATGAATCCTTATAATCCAGGCTTCTTTCTTTCCCTAACCCTTAGAGACTCTGGGAAAATGTTTGAAAACCATTGTCTTGGAGCTTGCTGTGAACCCTCAAAGATGTTTTGAAATGATATCTATAATTCAAGGGGTGATAAAAGTCAAGGTTAGAGAACATCCAATTCAAATGGACTTCTAAAAATTCTGTGATTTGAATCCTGTTCTGTGGATAAGGTTTAGAGAGACTTGTTCAGATTAAAAGGGCATTTATTTTATTTTCTTAGCTAAATTCTTTGTTTGGTAAGATTGAGGGGAGTCTTAGAATAGGAAGAGTTTCCCCAGCGGTCTGTAAATATCTTAATTTATCTAAAAACTTTCCCTCCAGATGGAAGAAGTTCTTGTGAGAATCTCAGTGTCCTAGGCACTTGGTTTTCTCTCTCATGTTGTTTTCTTATCCCTAGAGGTTTATATGAAATGGTTTCTACTTTGGCTTGCTCACCCAGAGATTCTGGAGGGCTGGCTTTTTATCTATCCTTCTTCAAATCAGCATGTACTTAAGTCCTTCTTACTCAAGTAACCAAAAATGGGTGAAAATGAGGCATGGGTCATGTAGCCTGAAGACTCAGCTCTGTTGCTTTCAGATGAGGCCATGGGAGCGCCAAGAGGCCAACTGGTTTTCTAATGACACGCATTATTCTTTTTTTGGCTTCTAATGTGTCAAAATTAAAACACAAGTACTAGTGGAAAAGAGTTGAAAAGCTTTTGGTGAGGCAGTCTGAATTTTGATAATGGAGTCGTTAATACACTAAGATGAGTTAAAGTTCACTCCAGGTCATCATTACCCAGCAGAGAGTTTGGATTTATCTGATATCAAAACTAAACTTCAGTTTGCTTAGTATTTCCACTATACTCACAGGATAACCTGGAACTGTATAGAAAGCTTAGATGAAGTTTCCTTGGAGGTGAGAGCTCACTGTAAAATTAAAGAAAGCAGTCTTGCTTTTATTCTTGATCTCAGGATCAAACTCAGAAAGCAACCTGAAGGCAATCTCAACCCTTCAGGGGCTCAGTTGCTCTTCCAGGGAGAATCACTTGAGCTCTGTAGGTTGCTTTAGAGAAAGACTGGTGTTAATAGAAGAATTGCCTTTATCACTTCAATGCTGTGGACTGTGAGGGGCCAGTTTACTCAGACCTGAGGGCTATGAGCTTCGAGACGTGGCTTTGGATGCCCAGCTCCAAGTCATGAGAATAGATCAGGGACGAGATGGTAGTGTTTGGTGTCACTGTCTAAGTTGTACAGATCATACCGGATATTTTGGCATACAGTGGGGCGGGGGATTTCCTGTTCTTCTGCAAGCTTGAGTCAGTTTCTGATTTCTCCATCCTTCTCATTCAATGGCCTCTCTCTTAAACAAACTGACAGATCAGCCTACAAACATTCCCAAACCATTCCCTTATTTGGAATCTCTAATGCTGCATATTGACTTGAAATTCTACTCTCTGCAAATGCTTAAATGTTACTTTTTAATGGTGATTGGAGTCTAATTATTTCCTTTACTTAGAATATCTTTCCACATGTCTACTTGCATAAACTTTGCTGTAATAGAATTCTCACATACTACTGCCTCTCCCTGTGGGAGCATTCTACCTCCCAACTCCATTGACAGCAGATTCGGCCCTGTAAATTGCTTTGACCAATGAAATGTGAATGAAAGTGACTCAAACCACTTCTGAGTAGCAGCTTCAAGAGCCATTTCATGATTATGTCATCAGACAGAGATAGGTGTGTTTCACATACAGCATGCTCTGTCAGCCAGGTTGTAGAATGAAAACGATACACTGAATCACAATGGGCATGTAATACAAGAAAAAAATATAGCTTGCTGAGATTTTGGGTTTGTTACCATAGTATATCCTAGTATAAGCTGACTAATAAACTTGTTCATCATTCAAAGTCCAATTCAACGCCATCTCTTCCGTGAAGCCTCTTTTAAAAGTATTTTTTTCTTTATTTTTAAAGAAGTTTTAGATTACACAAAAGGTACATCGAAAATACTGGAGAGATTAAGAGGATGTCAAGATGATCATGAAAAGAAGCCCAGGGGTGAAATTACTAGTTCATCCATGTTGATAACAATTTTATACACTTTAGTGAAGAGGTTGGGAATACTTGGTGATAGGAACATAGAAAACTAAGCAAATGGGCGGGCGGTGGGGGGGATGAAGTAATTTTTTTGTGGTAGGCAATAGTTTCTTTTCTTTATTTTTTGTTTATTTCTAAAGAAGTTTTAGATTATACAAAAGTTATATTGAAAATATAGGGGATTCCCATATACCCCACCTCTCCCCCTCTCAATCTTTCCCCCATTAACAACATCTTTTATTAGTGTGGTACATTTGTCACAATTGATGAACAAATATTGAAGCATTGCTACTGGCCATGGTCTATAGTTTCCATTATGGTTTGTACTTTGTACCTCACAGTTTTATAGATTTTGACAAAATGTATAATGGCCTGTATTCATCTTAGCAATGTCATGCAGACCAATTCCAATGTTCCAATAATGCCCCATGTTATACCTATTCTTCCCTTTTCCTGCCCTTAGAACCTCTGGTGACCACTGTCTTTATATCAATGTTACAAGTTATCCATTGAGTCTCTTATTTTTGTAACATAACATCCCTGTATGTGAATCCTGAATTTACCACATACAAATAATTTGACATTGAAAACACTCTTTTACCTTTCCAAGGTTCAGTTTCTTTACCTGTAAACTGAGGAGAATACTAATAACTCGAGGATTGACAAAAAGCTGAAAATAATTTACCTAAAGCTCTTAGTATTCAGTAATTGTTAATTACTATTATTTATCTTTGTACACTTTCCATTTCATGTGTAATAGCTAGCATACTGCCTTACATTTAGGAGGTATTCAAGAATTGTTGGATAAATGAATGAATAAAAAAATAAGTATTCATAACTATACTTTTTTGCTTTCTTCTTATGAGTCAAGAGTGAAGGCCATCATAGATTTTCCAGAATATCTACCCTGGGATTTTGCCTTGAGCCAGTCAGCTTTAGAAAAGAAGAATATAGCTTTCAAACCCAAGTCACCTTGAGTTCTTGAGGGGCCAGAGGAGAAATCAGAAGAGAATTCCTGGTCTCCAGTCTGGTAGAGAATACTTGAGACTCCCTTCCACGTTGAACAAAGCATTATCTCATATACTTTCACTCAGGTGTCTTCTGCTACTCTTTGCCAGGAATCTCTAAACAAGCTACATAATGGTTATGGATCATGTTCCTATTATTATCAAAAAGACAGGGTGATTGTAAAACAATATAATGTAAAGATGGATTTTATTGCACCCTAAATGCTTTTTACAAAATGTTATCATTTCATTTAAGGAGCACTCATGCTGTTTTTATGCTTACCCTTTAGGATAATTTCCTTTTGCTATTCAGAATTAATTCTGTTATTTATAGCTCCCCAAAGTCTTCCTTTTATAATGTTGCCCACCCATCTGTGTGTTTATATGCCATCCTGTAATTTTCCTTTCTAATCACAGAAACTTGGTCTCCAATGATACCAACTGTAGGACAGATACTATAAATCAACTTCTTAGTGATTAGCTCCAAAGTACTAGCACTGTGGATGACACAGTTCAGGAGATAAAAGAAATTGTGAAAGAGAATTATAATTGAGAATTTAGTCACCTAAGTCTAGACCAGTATTGTTTCCCCCCAGTTAGATACTAACTTATTTGGAGGCTTCTTTTGAATGACTCAGAGAACTGAACTAGAAAGATGGAAATCATTGTCAATTATTTGTTAATTTAGTGATTATGATTTTGTTCAAGTGATGAGTCTTGTTCCTTCAATAATACAATCAAATAGTTTGTACAAAGCCAAATGCTAAATTTTGTAGCACAAAATATGAGTGCTGTAGAAATTAATTAAATGGTCTGAATAGTTGCAATAGTGCCAGGTAGTGGGGATGCTTGGTAAGGGCAGCATAAATGTAGGTATAAGCTAAATAGAAGGAGGGTGGAAGAGTGGGGGAGTGCCTGAGCAGGTCATGGAAGCCTCCACACAGGAGATTTATTTAAGCTGCATCTGGAAGGACTAGGTAAAATATAGCAAAAGGACAATGAGGAAGGATTAGAGCCCTGACACCAGGAGGCATGGGAGATAAAACAACAAAATGTTTTTGGCAAAGAATATGTAATTTGGAACTATTAAATGTGAGAGGGTTGGATTGGTAGAGGACTGAGAAAAGGCCTATGCATATGGACTGAAAGGTATTTTGCAATTTTCAAGTTAACATTTTTGATAAACTAGAAGATATGGATAAATGGAGAAAGCTGGAAGAATAAGTATGGTGTGTGAGTTGGATTGATTTGTGGTGAATTAGACAGGATTCTCCAGAGAAACACACACACACACACACACACACATACCACACTATCATAGAGATAAGAAGTTAAGGCACATCAAGCAACTTTCCCAATGGGAGCAGGTGGGATTTGAACCCAGACAATCTGGATCTAATGTCTGAGCATTTAGCTGTCATGCCCTACTAGTTCCCAAAGACAGCAAACTTCTTTGCTGATGAACCCAACAGAGAAAGTATTTGTGTACAGTTTGCTTTGTAACATTCCCTCCTAATTTTATGGCTCTTGGCAATGTGTTGTGCCATTTCTGAAGAGACAACATCGTAGAGTGGAAGGAAGACCTGTTTTAGAATTAGTTTGGACTCTACCAGTATTAGCTGTGTGGCATTTGGTAAGACACTTATCTTCTTTGCACTTTTCCCATGGTTCATCAATTGTAAAATGAGAAAGGAAATTCCCACATTGTAGGAGTGGTATGAAGAGTATGACTAATCCAGGTAAAATTTCTGGCATACAGTAAATTCTCAATAAATGTTTGCCAGATATTAGAATTAGTTGTTCTCGTAAATGTGGGGACCATCTGCTTTTCTTGCATCCCTAGGCTTGGATACTTTTGAGAACAGATTAGATACTAAATAAAGGCTGGCTGACTGGTTGATGTATATTTTTTGCCTTGCTTGGAGGAAGACATCTCAGAACAATATGTTACTATTAGTCATTTTTCTCTAATTTGTATACAATCTCTTTAATAACAATTTGCACTTGCATAGCACTTTCTATTAACCATAGTTGGATTTACTAATATTAATGAGGCTTGCGAATACCCGTGTGATGGCAGGATTATGTTTTCCATTAAGGTTTGTCAGGTGAAAAAAACATTAGTAAGCCATCAGAGAAACTAAGACTAGAATACTTGTATTCCACAAACAATGACTGGTTATCTTCACTTAGAAGACCTGCTAGATAATAGAAGATATGCAGTTAGGTTTGAAATAGTACAATTTTAAATGAATTCCTTTTGCAAAAACAAGTAACATCATTGACATGAACCAATGGTCTATTACATTATAACACAAAAGGAGCCACCAATATTTGTTGAAATAATAGCTAGCTCTCTGGCCTGCCATTATTTCATTTTACAAACTAAACACACATAGTTTTTGTCCCAAATAGCAAAGGAATCTATTTATGCCATGTGAGCAATTTTTTTTTTTTTTTTTAAACTCAAGCAACAGATAATGAGACAGTCACTAATCCCATGTGGCAAATCCTACTCAAAGAGTACGTGTTCTCCTCTTGCAGCCAATCTGTTATTTATTTTATTTTTTGTTATTTAGTATTCTTTCAAAAATTTGGGTAGAACCCTCCTGGTCTTTTGGTTTACAAGGCAGAGAAATGTTCTACTACTACTTGTTACTACTTGAGATCACCATATGTAGATCAGATTATCCAAAGCTCTTTCCCTAACTCTTCTCATTAATTTTTGTTTTCTTACTATCTTACAATGTAAGTGGTCTTTCTGTGACTTTCCCACTAGTTAAATATGTAAATTTTTGCTAGTTACTTTACTTCTTTGAGCTTCATTTTTTATCTGAAATATGGGAGAGAGGTGACATATTATTTAAAACTTTTCCCAACTCTAAATTGTATACATTTTTGTCACAGTGCATTAAAGAGCTAACTCTTCAGTTTTATTTAATAAATATTTTTGAATTGCTGTCAATCAAGAAACATACTGAATTTCTGTGAGCAGCCAAGCAATGGTCTAGGTTATTGTGTTGGTTTCTTATGATTGCTGTAACGAATTACCACAAATTTAGCAGCTTAAGCAACACAAACTTATTATCTTTGAATTCTGGAGGTTAGAAGTCCTTTATGGGTCTTTATGGGCTAAAGTCAAGGTGTTGGCAGGGCTGGGCTCCACCTGGAGGCTCTAGGGGAGAATCTATCTCCTTGCCTTTTCCAGCTCTTAAATGATGCCACGGTCCTCGGCTCATGTCCCTCTTCCTCTATATTCAAAGCCAGCAAACATTCAATCTTTCTGTGCCTTTCTTTCCTAATCATGTCTTCCTCTAACTGACTTTCTTCTTCTGACTCCCTCTTTCACCTTTAAAGACACTTGTAATTACATAGGGCTCTGGGATAATTCAGGATAGTCTTCATATTTAAAGGTCAGCCAATAAGCAACTTTAATTCCATCCACAGCCTTAATTCCTTAATTCCAGGTTTGTGGAATAGAATGTGGACATCTTTGAGGGAGTCAGCATATTCTGCCTACTACAGTTATATATGTATTCACTTAACAAAAATTTTAAAAACAGCCATTATGTGCCAGGCACCCTGTTAGACACTAGGATTGTACTAGAGAGCAAATACAGACATGGTCTCTGCCATCTTGTAATTTACAGGTAGGTGATAAGAATAATTAAATTATTACAGATGCAAGTATAAAATTGCAACTTTAATAAAGAAGAAATGATAATTTGAGAATCTATAAAAAGGTTCACTGTCCTAGTAAAAGAGGCCAGGAATGGCTTCCCATATTTGTGTTTTACATGAGGTTTTACTATCTTATACATCCCATGTTACAGTTTTAGCTTTCTTTCTAGTAATATACATGACCTTAGACTTTCCCTTTCAACCACTGTCATACCCATACAGTAGCACTGCTAGTTGCAAACACCATGATATGCTTTCACCATTTCTAATCATTTACAAAGATTTAAAAATAAAACCTTATTACCAACTCTGCACAGATTAACCCTCAGCTTTCCATTCTCTACCCTCTTTCTATTTTCTGTGACCTATATTCTAATTATTAACTCCATGGGTTTACACAATATATTTAGTACATAGTAACGCAATCATGCAGTATTTGTCTTTTCGTGTCTGGCTTGCTACACTCAACATAATGTTCTCCAGATTCATCCATGTAGTCATATACTTCACAACTTCATTTCTTCTTACTGCCCACGTACATCTTTTTAAAAACAAAACATGGAGGTGTTTGGTTATTTGGAAAGCACACAGCCCACATAAAGACTTTCAAATTCAATTTTTAAAAGTGAAGCCTATGCTGTCCAAAGAAAACGTGTTTGTGGGTCAAATCTGGCCAAATGGCTGCCAGATGTGACCTTCAGAATAGATTCTCCATAAACTGATGAAAAATAATGTAGAAGAATGACACTTAAAATTTGAGGTGCTCAGTCCTAGAACTACTTATTTCTTTTGTAATCATGAACATTTTATAAATTTAATTGCTTACTTCTTGAAACCTTCTCTCCAGGACTCCTTCTCTCTTGGTTCCTTTCCTACTTCAGTCTCCTTTGCCTCTACTCTTCCCAAACTCCAAAATGTGGGAGTGCTCCAGGGCCTGGTCCTGACTTTTTCTCAATCCATATTCATTCTAGGGAATCTCATTCAGTCCCTTGCCTATAAATACCATCTCTAGGGTGATGACTCCCAAATTTATATCTTCAGCCCTGACTTCTCCCTTAAGTCCAGGCATTTCTATCCAGCCGCCTACTGGATACCTCCACTTGCATTTCTAATAGCCAGATACATCTTAACACGTCCAAACTGATCTCTTCCATTTTCGTCTCCAACCTGCTCCTCTGTAAGTCTTCTCCATCTCAGCAAATGGCTACTCTATTCTTCTAACTCCTCAGACCCAAAACCTTGGCATCATCTTTAATGTCTACCTTACTTTCACACCTTACATCTAATCTATTAGCAAATCATCTTGTCTTGATCTTTGAAATTTATCCAGGTTATGGTCATCTTTCACTATTCCAATGCCATCACCCTAAGACAATTCAAAATCATCTCTCCCTTGGGAGAAGGTGTAGCTCAAGCAATTGAGCACCAACCTCCCATATGGGAAATCCCGGGTTTGATTCCCGGTGCCTCCTAAAGAAGACAAACAACGAGCAGACAACAAGCAGACATCGAGCAAAAACAGTGAGCAGACAACAAGCAAAAACAACAAGCAAGACAATGAGCAAACAACAAGCAGACAAATGGCAAAAACAAACAAGAAAGCATATGTGGCTCAAGCAGTTGAGCACCTGCCTCCCACATGAGAGTTCCTAGGTTTGGTTCCTGATGCCTCCTAAAAAAGAAAAAACAAGCAGACAACAAGCAGACAATTAGCAAAAAACAACGAGGAGACAACGAGCATAAACAATGAGCACAAACAATGAGCAAAAACAATGAAGAAACCAATGAGGGAGGCATCTCGGGGTGGGGGGGAATCATCTCTCACTGGACTATTATACTAGCCCCTTGCTTCCACCCTTTCTCTCCTATTGTCTATTCACACATCAGCCAAAGTGATTGCATCTTAAATTTAAAACATAAGTCAGATCACATCACTCCTCTCTTAAAATACTCTGGTAGCTTCCCATCTTGCCCCAAATAATTTCCAATATACTTGCCTTCGCTGATAGTCTGGCTTTGTCTGTATCTCTGACCTCATCTCTAAACTTTTTCATTTTGCTTCAATCACAACCACCTTCTTGCTGTGCTTTGAATAGACCAAGCACATTCCATTATTCTCTCTACTTGTCTTACTCTCTTGCTTCATTTGGCTGTACACTCTCATGTCCAATAATCCAGAGACCTTCCTTGGCAGATGTCCCACCCCATCACATCTTTACTTTGTTTTATTTCCCACTCCCCTGAGATGGTTCCCTCGCCTGTCTGCTCATTGTCTGCTCACTGTGTCTGTTCGCTATCTCCGCTCATTATATCTGCTCATTCTGTCCACTCATTGTGTCCACTCGTTGTCTGCTTGTCTTCTTTAGGAGGGACTGGGAAACAAACCTGGGACCTCTCATGGGAGGCAAGTGCCCAACTGCTTGAGTCACATCCGTTCCCTGCTCGTTGTGTCTGCTTGTTGTGTCTGCTTGTTCATCAGCTCATTGTATCAGCTTGTCTTCTTTAGGAGGCATGGGGAACTGAACCCAAGACCTCCCATGTGGGAAGTGGGTGCCCAACTGCTTGAGCCACATCCACTCCCTGTTTCATTTTTAAATAACACTAACAACATGTGGTAGATTGAATTAGGTACCCCAAAATATACATGACCTTAATATGCATCCCTGTGGGTATGAACCATTGTAAATGGGACCTTTTCAAGATATTATTTTTAGTTAAGATGTGGCCCAACTGAATCAGGGTGGGTTTTAATCGAGTTACTTGAGGACTTATAAAGAAAGCCTGGAAATCACAGAAGCCAGGAAAAAGAAGACATCACCATGTGACACGAGGCAGAGGTACAAGCCAAGGAACCTCAAGGATTGTTGGCAGCCAGCACCAGAACATACAGACTCTGAGTGAAAGCAAGTCTTGCCAATATCTTGATTTGGACTTCTAGACTCAAAACCTTGAGCCAATAAATTCCTGTTGTTAAGCCAAAACCAGTTATGGAATTGTGGCAGCAGCTCAGGCAAACTAAGACACAACGTGTGAAAGATGACATGTTATATATTGATATGTTTGCTGATAGGTGATTTCACTATAAGATCTATGAGAGCAAGAATTTTTGTTGACTGAAACACTCAGTATTTAGAACAGGGATAGACATGTATTTGTTCAAGGAATAAATTATATGAGATTTTTTTGGCAGGGATTTTTTTTCTGAATTAGTGAGTACTGAACTGGGCTTTGAATGAAGAGATGAGTTTGGATTGGTAAAGGAGAAAAGTAAGGCATTTCAGTGACAGGAGATGGTTTCAATAAGGGCAGAAGCTGGAAATGAGCAAGACTAAGAGTCTCTAAATAGCAAATAATAATAATAGATAATATTTGTTTAGTGCTTACTATGTGTCAAATACAACTTTACTATTTTAAGTTATTTAATTCTTGCAATACTGCTATCAGTGTTGATATTACAATCTTACGACTGAATGTTAGTTTATCTAACTGCATGTTTAATATCAAAAGACTTCTTTCCCCTTGGTAACAAGCAATGATAAAGGCTGTTGATCTTTCAGCTACACACACCAGAGTATTCAATCAGAAGTTGACTGTGATATGGCACCTTTGTAAAATCTTAAATATGAGTAAAGCATTATGTACAAGGGTAGTTATTACAACACAATATATAGGTCAAAGATCAATGACAAGTCATTCTTCCAAATTGAAACATATTCAGCAATGCTAAAGACCAACTCTTACCCCTACCCTCACATACTTTTTTCTTCTAAAGGAAGATGGCAGTGTAGGAAGTAAAGGAAGATGGCAGAACAGCTATTAAACAGGCAGGGCCTATGTGAATCAACTATTTCAAAACTCTGGAGTCCAGGAGAATACTGTGTAGCATCCAAGAAAGAGCAACTATTAAACAGGCAGGACCTATGTGAATCAACTATTTCAAAACTCTGGAGTCCAGGAGAATACTGTGTAGCATCCAAGAAAGAGCAGGGAGAAGAGGTTGGTGAATGAGGATAAATACAGGTGAATTACACTCTCCATGTGGTGGCAGTTGTTGCGCATCCCACAGTCTCCCAGCTGGCAGCAAGGAGGTATTCAAACCCAGCCCCTGGTGCAGCATGCTGGTGCCAGGGTAGTGCAAAAGACATAGTTCCCCAAGATCTTGGGGTGTATGGTCTGGTCACTGATCGCTGCTTTTGATTAATTACTTTATTTATTTATTTATTTTTATTTGAAAAATGATATATAAATATATATGCATATATGTGTATTTTCTTACATAAATGTTATTTTATATATATATATATTTTAAAGGTGCTTAGATTACCTAATTATTACTCAGAAATTACAAGAATTCCCATGTTCCCCACCTCCCACTTGCAGGGGGTGCGGCTTTGAGGATGGCCATTGTCTCAACCCACTAGGGACAAAGGTGGTGGAGGAGACTTAAAGACGTATGCTTCCCCAGAGATGGGGAGGATGTTAAAGGGCTGCATTTATTAGGCAGGTACCAAATCAAGAAAGCACAGCTTTGGAGAACTGTGAGGGAAACCCCTGGCACCCTTTCTGGCTGCTCCCAGGGCATTTTGGAGCTGGCCAGTGCTCTCTTTGTGGGTCCCTGGCCTTGTTCTGAGTGGTAAAGACTGACTTGGGGAAACTCCCCTCCAGCATGCCCTCCAGGCAAAAGCAGCTTGAGACAGCTAAAGGAAAGAAACGATTGAGTCTGTGGCCTAGGGCAAAGGCTTACCTGCCTAAGTCCTGCATTGGAACACTTGAGAGAGGAAGAAGATCTGTTTTCTGGAAAGTAGAGGGGGCATTGAAATTCTTGTAAACAGGAGAACTCCTAAGGTGAATAGCAAGAATAGCCAGGACAAGACACAAGCTCAGAAAAGACAAGGAGGACCCTGAACTTTGCATTTGCCTTGGCTGACCTTCTTGATAGGAGGGCTGAACTCTGAAGACAGCACCAGCCAATGCAAAACAAATTTTAAAGGTGGTGAAAGCTGTTTTTTGCTTAGGTTTGTTTGGTTTTGTTAGCTCCTGACACTCAAGAAAATCTGTCATAGCGCTAGCTGGATACAAATTCAGGGAACAGACATTTTAGGGAATGAATCTGAATTAACAGTTTATAATATTAAAATGTGCAGTGTGTAATAAAAGATTACAAGGAAAACAAAGAAACAGGAAATGATGGCCCATCCAAAGGAAGAGGTCAAAAATTCAGAAAGCATCAATTGAAGAAGACCAGAGTGTGGACATACAGGACACAGACTTAAAAAAAAAAAAAAGATCTTCTGTATGCTCAAGGAGATGAAAGAAAATACAGAGAAAGAACTGAAAGGTATCTGGAAAATGATAAGTGAACAATATAAGAATCTCAGTAAAGACATAGAAATTTGAAAAGAGAACCAAACAGAACTACTGGAGTTGAAGACCACAATAACTGAAATGAAAAATTCTCAGGAGGGTTTCACAGAGATTCAAGCTAGCAGAAGAAAGAATCAGAGAACTTGAAATGAGTCAGGCTGAGGAGCAGAAAGAAAAAAAGAATTATAAAAAGCCAAAATAGCCTAAAAGACACCATCAGGCATACCAACATTTGCTTTTTGGAAGTTTCAGAAGGACAAGAGAGAAAGGGGCAGAGGGAATATTCAAAGAATAATGACAGAAAATTTACCAAACTTAGCAAAAGATATGAATATGCACATCCAAGAAGCCCAGAGAACACCAAACAGAATAAGCTTGAAAAGAAATCTATCTGACACATATGAGTCAAAGTGTCTAATGCAAAGGACAAGGAAAGAGTTCTGAAAGCTGCAAGAGAAAAGCTATGTGTTATGTACAAAGGAGTCCCAATAAGATTAAATGCCAATTTCTCATCAGAAACCATGGAGGTAAGAAGGCAGTGGGATGAAATACTTAAAATGCTGAAAGAACAATTTTTTTTTAAAAATTGTATATCTGGTGTGACTTTCTTTCTGTTATGATGGTAAGATTAAGACATTCCCATATAAACAAAAGCTGAGAGAGTTCATTACCATTAGACCTACACTGCTAAAGGCTTTCTTCAGACTGAAAGGAAAGGACACTAGATAGTGGTTCAATGCAGAATAAAGAAATAGAGTTCCAGTAAAGATAACCATATGGGTAATTATAAGTGCTAGAACTATTATATTGTATTTTTTGTTGTGAAATTCCACTTCTTACTTCTTACAGGTGCTGTAATGCAAATGTAAACAAAGGAATGATTAATCTATGGTTTTGGACATACCATGTACAGAAATATAATATGTTGCAAGTACAACAAAAGTTGGGGTGACCCAGGGGTATAGGAACAGTGTATGCATATACTATTGAAGTCAAATTGGTATCAAATAAAATGAGATTGTTATATATTTGGGATGTTTATTTTTAACCCCATGGTAACCAACAAGAAAATATACAAAAAATATATCCAGAAAGAAATGAGGTGGGACCCAATATGGTTCAATTAAAAAATCAAATAAATATGAAAAGTAAGCATTAATGGAAGAATTGAGGTACCAAAAATGTATTAAGACTTAAAAAAACTTGAATAAGAAAATGGCAGAGGTAAGTCCTGCATAATCAGTAGTTTCTTTAAATGTAAATGGATTAAACTATCCAGTCAAATGGCGGAGATTGGCAGAATGGATAAATGCATGACCCAACTATATGCTGTTTACAAAAGACTCACCTTAAATTCGAAGACATAGTAAGTTGAAAGTGAAAGGATGAAAAAAATGTAACATGCAAGTAGTAGTCAAAAGACAACTGGGGTAGCTATACTAATATCAGAAAAAATAGACTCTAAGTCAAAAAGTGTTACAAGGGACAAAGATGGTCCTTATATACTGATAAAGAGGTCAATTCAATAAGAAGTTATAATAATTATAAATATATATTCACCTAACAGCAAAACCCCAAAGATACGAAGCAAATATTAAAAATTTGAAGGAAATAATAGACGATTCTACATTAATAGTAGGAGTTTTTAACACACAACTTTCAATAATGGATAGAACATCTAGACAGAAGATCAATAATTAAATAGAAGACCTGAACAATGCTCTGCATCTACTAGACTTAACACATCTGTTTAGAGCACTTCACCCAGTAGTAACAGAATACATATTCTACTCTAGTGCATATGGATCATTCTCCAGGATAGACCATATTTTAGGTTACAAATCAAGTCTCAATAAATTAAAAAATATTGAAATCATATAATGTGTCTTCTCCAACCACAATGGGATGAAGATAGAAGTCAATAACAGAGGGTGAAATGGAAAATTCACAAATATGTGAAAATTAAGCAACATACTTTTAATCAATCAATGGGTTAAAAAGGAAATTAGGAAATATCTTGAGGCAAATTAAAATGAAACCACAACATACCAAAACTTATTGGTTGCAGTAAAGGCAGTACTGAGATGGAAATTTATAGCTTTAAATGCTTATGTTAAAAAAGAAGAGAGAGGTCAAATCTGAGACCTAACCACAAAAATGGAGGAACTAGAAAAAAGAGCAAACAACTTAAATCAAGCAGAAGGAAGGAAGTAACAAAGATATTAGACTGGAAATAAATGAAATAGAGAATAAACAAAACAAAAAAACAGAATAAAAAAAGCAAAAGTAGGTTCCTTAAATGACAAAAATTTAGCTAGATTGACAAAGAAAAAAGGAGAACACAAATAAATACTATCAGAAATGAAAAGGGGGACATTACTACTGACTTCATACAAATAAAAATGACAATAAGTGAATAATTGTGAAGAACTGTACTCCAACAAATTAAATAACTTAGATGAAATGGACAAATGCCTAGAAGCACACAAGCTACCCATATTGACTTGAAGAAATAGAAGATCTCAACAAACTAGTTATTAGTAAAGAGACTGAATTAGTAATCAAATACCTACCAACACAGAAAAGTCCAAGACCAGATAGCTTCACAGGGGAATTCTGCCAAACATTCTAAGATTAACTCCAATCCTCTCAAACTCCTCCCAAAAATTGAAGAGGAAGGAACATTTTCTAATTCAAATTCATTCTAATAGACCAACACCACCCTTATACCAAAGGCAGATAAAAATACCACAAGAAAATTACAGATGAATATCTCGTATGAATATTGATGCAAAAATTCTCAACAAAATGCTAGCAAACAAAATCCAACAGCACATTAAAAGAATTATGCACCATGACCAAATGGGAGTTAATCCAGGTATGCAAGGGTGGTTCAACATAAGAAAATCAGTCAATGTAATACACCACAATGACAGAATGAAGGAAAAAAAAAACAACCCACAAATGATCATTGCAATTGATGCAGAAAAAGTGTTTTCCAAAATTCAGCACCCCCTCTTTATAAAAAATCTTAGAAAACTAGGAATAGAAGGAAACTTCCTCAACATGCCAAAGTGCATATATGAAATACCCACAGCTAACATCATACTTAATGGTGAAAGATTGAAAACTTTCCCTCTAAAATAAGGAACAAGGCATGGATGCCCACTGAAACCACTGTTATTCAACATTGCACTGGAAGTTCTAGCCAGAGCCATTAGGCAAAAAGAAAGAAAGAGAAGAAAAAAAAAGAAAAGTCATCCAAATTGGAAAGGAAAATTAAAACTTTCCTATTTGCAGATGACAAGATCCTATATACAGAAAATCTAGAAAAATCCACAACCAAGCTACCAGAGCTAATAACTAAATTCAGCAAAGTGGCAGGGTACAATATCAATATCTAAAAATCAGTAGTAATGAACAATTGGAAGAGAAAATTAAAAAAAAATTCCATTTACAATAGCATCTAAAAGAATCAAATATCTGGGAATAAATCTAACCAAGGATATAATAGACTTACATACTGAAAACCACAAAATATTGCTAAAATAAATTTTAAAAGACCTATATAAATGGAAGGATATTCAATGTTCATGGATTGTAAGATCAAATATTGTTAAGATGTCAATTCTACCCAAAGCTATTTACAGATTCAATGCAATACCAATCCAAATTCCAATAGCCTACTTTGCAGAAATGGAAAAGCCAATCATCAAATTTATATGGCCCTGAATATCCAAAGCCATCTTGAAAAATTAGAAGGAATTTGGAGGACTCATACTGATCTTAAAATCTATTACAAAGTCACAGTAATTAAACAAAACAAAACAAAACAAAACAAAACAAAACAGCCTGGTATTGGCACAAGAACAGAAAAATAGACCAGTGGAATCAAATTGAGTGTTCAGAAATCAACATCACATTTATAGCCAACTGATTTTTGACAAGTGACAAAAACCACTCAATTGGGAAAGAATAGTCTCTTCAACATATGGTGCTGGCAATTCTGTGATGAACCTGGGAGTCACTGAAGGTACACTTTGGATGGATTGTGCAAGGCAGGGGACCATATAACACAGTGAACCCCATGGTGAATGATGGACTGTGATTAACAAATATGACACCATTCTCTCATGAACTATAACAAATATACAGTACTAACACATTGTGTTAATAAGATGGTTTGTGGGAAAAATATATCAGATATAAGCTATGGACTATATATAGCAGTAATATTTTGACAATGTTCTTTTATCATTTGTAAAAAATGTGTCACAACAATGTAAGTTGTTGTTGATGGGGTGATGTATGGGAATCTTATATCATATGTGTGGCAGTTTGATATTATTTATGAATTACAAAAAGAGATATTGATTACGTTTGTAAACTGGTCTGTTTTTCTGGGCATGACACCCTTTGATTTTATTAGATTCGGCTGAGACATCTGATTACATATGTTAAGATTAGGGCTTTGATTCAGCCACCTCATTAGAGTGTGACTCAGAGTTGAGTCCCAGCCCCTTGGGCTGATAAAACAGACTCTTGGACGGAAATAGACATACAGAAGCAGATATGCAGGAAGAGAGAGTGCTCCATAGATACGGCCCCGGAGAAGAGAGCTGAGCCTGATAGTCTACAGCTGACCTTATGAAGAGACCAGAGCAGCTGAGCCCACCAAAAAAACGAGCCACAGGGAAAGAGACAAGCCTTATACCGGCCTACACCTGAGATCTGAAGAAGCTGGGACCATGTAGCCTTTAGAGGAAGGAGGAAGGCTGAATCCTCCCAGATATTGCCCACCATCTTGTGTCAACACGTGGCAACAGACTTTGAGAAAGGTGAGAGAGTACCTCTTATGGTACCTTGAGTTGGACTCTTTAGGGCCTGGTAACTGTAAGCTTCTACCCCAAATAAATACCCTTTATAAAAGCCAATAGACTTCTGGTACTTTGCATCAGAACCCCTTTGGCTGATCAATACAGTATGCAAGATTGTTTTGTTAACTCACAACTTCTCAGTAAAGAAATAAAAAAAATATGGTCCTGGAAAAATTTGTTCTCCCCATATAAAAGAATGAAGGTAGACTGTAGCTTACCACATGCCACATACAAAAACCAACTCAAAGTCAATCATAGACCTAAATATAAGAGCCGGAACTATAAAACTCCTAGAAGAAAATGTAGGGAAGCATCTTCAGGAGTGTTGGGCAGTGGTTTCTTAGGCGTTACACAAAGCACAAAAAACAAAAGAAAAAAACTAGATAAATGGGACCTCATCAAAATTACAGACTTTGGTGCATCAAAGTACTTAGTCATGAAAATAAAACAACAGCCTACACAATGGGAGAACATAGTTGGAAACCATATATCTTATGATGTTTTTCTTAACAACAAAAAGACAAACAGCCCAATAAAAAAATGGGCAAAAGAATTGAATGGACATTTCTCCAAAGAAGATAAATGGCCAAAATGTCCATGAAAAGATGCTCGATAGCATTAGCCATTGGGAAATGCAAATCAAAACACAATGAAATATCATTTGATACCCACTAGAATGGCTACTATTCAAAAAATGGAAAATTGCATGTGTCAGAAAGGTGTGGAGAAGTAGGAACATCATTAACTATTGATGGGAATGTAAAGTGGTGCAGTCGCTATGGAAAACAGTTTGGCAGTTCCTCAGAAAGATAAGTATAGAGTTACCATATGACCCAGCAATTCTACATCTAGGTATATACCCCAAAATGTGAAAGCAGGCTCTTGAATATATATTTGCACACCTATGTTTATAGCAGCATTATTCACAATTGCCAAAAGAGGGAAGCAACTCAAGTGTCCATTAACTGAGGAATGGATAAACAAAAGGTGGTATATACACAATGGAATATTATTGATCCATAAAAAGGAATGGAGTTCTGAAACATGTGACAAAATGGATGAACTTTGAAGACATTATATTGAGTGAAATAAGTCAGATACAAAAGGACAAATATTGTATAATCTCACTGATATGAAATGATTAGACTAAACAAACTCATAGAATCAGAATCTAGAATATAGGTTACCAGGGGATGGGATGGGGGTAAGTTATAGGGTGTTCTTGCTTAAATTGTACAGGTATATAGATTACAATTAATAGTGCTATTATAAAAATGTGCATTCATCAATTGTAACAAATGTACCACACTAATGTAAGGTGTTAATAGTAGAGTGATATATGGGAATCCTATATTTTATATGTGATATTTCGGTAAACTGACAACTTCTCTAGTAACAAAAAAGTATTCAGATAAATAATTGCTTGAAACCCCAGAGTACTATACCCTAAAACTTTAATTAAAAATTTTAATCTGAAAAAACAAAAAACAACAAAAACCTTGAGGACACAGGCCTTAGAGCCATATAGATCCAGGTTCTGCCCTGGCCCAGCCCCTTAACAAACCGAGAGACTAAGGACACTTCCCTTCTATCATTCTCAGGTTCCTCATCTGTCGATAGACTTACCAGTCACACTATACCATAGAGGGCTTATGAGCAGATGGTTTCTCCTTTCTTATGAAACACCACTCTTTCCTTTCTCTTAGAGCTGACTGGCACCACCATATATCCAGAACCTACACCTCATTCTTAGCATCTCTTGCACGATCTTTCCCAGCCCTAGATCCTGCCAATTTCACCAGCCACCTATATATCTCTCAGAGGTATTCCGCACCCAACACCACCCTGCTCTCTTTCCCTTCATTTCCCCTACACCTTCCTTAGGACAGACCCTCAACTTTTGCCTGAGTTACTGTAACAGTATTCAAACAGGACTTCACACCTACACAATGGCCTTCTCTCTCTTCATTTCCACACTGCAGTGAAAGTAATGTTTTTAAAATGGAAATCTGATCAGGTTCCTTCCTCCTCAACTCCACAGCTTAAAACCTTTCACTGTTTTTGCTTTGTTCACTGGTATATCTGCAAATCCTCACCTTGCCTAGCTCTTATATCTCATCACACTTTCTTCTCCCCCACCCCCATGCCCTCTTTCTGTTGTCCAACTCACTGACTTTCGTTGAATTCTTCAAACATGCCATCCTCCCTCCTGCCTTAGAGGTTTCGTGCTCCCTTTGATGAGAATGCTTTTCCCTCCACCCACCCCACTTTTGTGTAGTGACATGTTTCTACTCCTCCTTCACGATTCAGCCTTTCCTTATCTCACTGTCTGTCAGGCTTGCTTTTATGTGTTTTCTGAGCACCTTGTTATTGTACATTTAGAGTTCTGCTATCAGTTTGTAATTTTACATTATTACTGTGATCACTTGATTAATTCCCCCAGTGGACTAAATGCTTCTTGAAAGTCAGAACGTTGCCTGTCTCTGTTGATGGCTCTGCCCAGTGCTCTCACCACAGCATCTACTACACTGTGGGTGTTCCATTGCTATTTGCAGGATGAATGGTTAAGTAAGGCTTTATGCAATGTCTGCCACATAGTAGGCTCTGAATCACAGTGTTATTACCATTATCAGCTTGTAGCTGCTTCAACCACAAAACCACCTCAGTATGTCTCCTGGAAAATCTGGTTTTGAGTACACCTCTACCCTAATGTGCTTTAACCGTTTTCCAAGAGCAGACTGCAAATGTCCCCCAGAGAGCTCAGACATCTATCCTGTTGTGTAGGGCTCTTTAACTCAACATTTAAATCTGCATTTAAATAGGAAGGAATGAATGCCAAATGATTTCCAGTTCTGTACAGTATATGAAAAAAATGTTTCTAATCATTAGCCAAAAGAATCAGTTTTCTTAAGGCCACTCCCAGTTTATAAAAATAAAACCATCATCAGTGCAGAGTAGGATGCCCTGTTTCTTTTGGTAATTGGGCAAGTATTCTGTTCTCCTAACAACTGAATCATGTTCATGAAACATAAATAAGAAAAGAAGGGGATTATGACCCAATTCTTTCTTCCATTAATTGTAATTTCATCTGTTACAAGAACATACCTCCTCTGATTTAAACTTTGTCTTTCCAAACTTATTTCCTGCTATTTTTAAAATACTGTTCTATTCAAATAGAGCTGCTTGCTGTTTTATGTCTATATCCTCAAATTTTCCCCTTCTCTGCATTTGCTAATACCTTCTTTGCTGTCTAGAATGCCCCGGATTTAGCTCTGCAATTATATAGTTCTACCTATCCTTCGATGCCTACTCAAAGACAATCTCTTCTACTATTACTTTGTTGGTATCCTTCCTGGAAAGGAATTTCTCCCTGTTGGGGCCTCCTGCAATATGTCCCCCTCTTGGATCTTCCTGGAATCTTTTTCTTAAATTTAAATTTCTGCAATGACATTAGTTATTTTATCCTTTGTAACTTAGCTATGTGTGCATTTTTTATCTCTTATGCTAGATTTTAAGGTCCCTGAGGAAATGGTTCATGACTAATTCAATCATACTACTAGCATATTAAGGGCAATTTAAATAAATATTTGTTAATTGAATAAATTAATAGGCAAATATTTAAATGGAGGGAGTAATATACAGACTTTGAAGAAACACTGTTAACCTAGAAGAATCTAGAATTTATATCAATAGCATATTTCCATGCCCCTAGGTTGTACCTATCTATAAAATGAAAAAACAAAAGAAAGATTAATCCTGACAGAAATCTTACATTACTCCTAATCATTTCTGAGATATGAAGTCAATTAAAGCTCAGAATAATTTGTATATACAGTTGAGCTTTAGTTTTGTTTATTCCTCCTATAACATATCAGAAAGAGAAGCACAGTCCTAAATATTATTAAGTAGAAACAAGTAAGATAGTCTATATTATTAAAGAACTAGATGGAACTGGTTACAGCAATTCCATCTATAAACTTCATCTTTGGAGTTAACCAGACCACGTAATAGTGGGCACTGCCACAGAAATTGGTATCTGGATCAAGAATGGTAAATATCATCTATATATACTTCTACTCCTCAATTCTGTGGATAGAATACATATCACTAAGCAAAGATTTGGTCCTCTTTCCTCCTGACAACAGGTGTGATCTTAGAACCTTTCTCAACCCAATATTCCAGACAGCCACATCTAATATCTCTGAGTTGACACTTGAGACCTACTTGCTATACATCAAATCTAAATGACACTAAATGATAGACTTTTTACTAAGTTTTTTTTGTTTGTTTGTTTGTTTTTAAGTTTTAGTTGACAGATAATGTTTTAAGTTGTGTAAAACTTCTGGAACCCAGGTGTAGGATATGTACAGATTATTATAGAGCTGTATGGGTAGGTAAAACAATTCCACCAGTGATCACAAAGTACTTACTCTTCTGTGGTGCCTCCTGTAAAAGCCATTCTGGAAGCAACCATGTTCCCCAAACTGCATTCATTATGGAATCTGATAGATACACAAGCCTCCTGGGCAATAGAGTTTACTCTTGTTTTCCCCTGAAAGATATTAATTGCTTAGGGCAGGTTTCAATTTCATAAGTTTATGTGTGACTTCGTTTTAGTTCTGTTACGGTGTTGTGTCATAAACTTTTCCAGGAAACCAAAAATAGCCTAGAAGTCATTTTTGAACCAGAAGTTTGGGCGGCCCTGACATAAAATGGTATAGGGAACTTCTACTGGCTACAATTACTTATTGGTACGTAAGTCTAGACTAATGGTTCTCAACTGGGAGCAGTTTTGCCCCCTACCCTCACTTCCAGGGGACATTTAGCAATGTGTGGAGACATTTTTGTTTGTCACAACGAGGGGGTACCCCTGGTATCTAGTAGGTAGAGGCCAGGGATGCTTCTAGACCTCTTGCAATGCATAGGACAAGTCCCCTGCAGCAAAGAATCAGCCAGCCCAAAATGTCAATAGTGCCATCTTTGAAAAACCCTGGTTTGGAGATAGTCTATTTACCATTTTAGCTAAATGAAATCAGGTATCTGCTTTCACAAAAGCCCTAGTACAATGCCTGGAACATAGTAGTGCTTATTATTTGTTAAATGGCTGAGTGGAAGAATGAATGAACATTATTCTGTACATTTCAGGCACTCATAATATTGCTTGTTATTCCATAACTTCTCTGACTGGTTAGCATGGCTACATTTAAAGACAGTAATGGTGTAGGTCCCAGTATATTTAAGAGGTAAATAAACCCTCTTGCCTTGGTCAAAATATCAATTTGTAGTATGGAGCTAAACAACAAAGAACTGATTATTGAAATATCAGTGATACTACCTCTATAGTTAGAAATGCAAGACTTTCTCCTTAGACCATGTATTGGTACCTTTCAATTTCTGATTGTATGTACAAATTAGTTCCAAAATGTATTTTCCTCTCTTATTGTCCAATTAACTTTAGTAACAACAATAATAACAATATAATATATATAAAAAGAGAGAAACAGCTTTTCCAGACCATGTAGTAAATGGTTGAATCTTTGACAAAATTATTTCTAATTGTTTATTCTCTAAAATGTATGTCAGTTAAAGAATCTTAAGTATTTAAAGTTCAAGTTCTCCAGGAATTTGAGAACTTGAATCTCAAATAGATATGAATCTATCTTTCCAGGGCTTTCTGTTCTCTTTTGACTTGGTGCTAAATTAAGGCACAGTTGGGTACAAATCTGTAGGATTTTTCTGAGAATTGTGTTTTATGTTTGGTGCTGGGACCTCTGGCTGCATCCAAAAAAAGCATTCAGTTTAGCAATAACACAATGACAGCTTTGCTAATTTTTTTTCTCAGTTTATCCTTACAACCGCTCCTTGAATAAGTATTATGGTTTTGTCCATTTTATAGATGAGGAAACTGATGCTCAGAGAGGTTAATAACTTGCCAGGATCACTCAACTATAAATGGCAGAGTTTAGATAGAACTCAGGTCTGCCTTATTCCAAAACCTCAGTTCTTTTTGGCTTCTCCATCTTCTATTTGTTTCTTTGGGGCTCTGGCTAGCTACACACGTGTTCCTTTATTCAGGCACTTCCCCTTCCCCATTTAAAAGAACAGAAATAAAATATATAGAAAGTACAGTAGAGGGTAAAAGAGATTGAAGATAAGTTACAGTTATTATTATTTTATTATTATTTTTTGACAATAAAGCAGCAAGCAAATGCCTTTCCTGAGCTAATGCTTTTAAAATCTGTTAAAAAAAAAATGTCCTACGCAGCTATGGTAACAATCCAGTTTCTTTTCAAGAGAAACATTTGCAAGAGACTGAGTTTCAGGCCAAGGACCTTCTAGCAAGTCCCATAAACAACCTCCCCTTATCCCAGGGGTTCTTAACCTTTTGTGTTCCACGGACCCCTTTGCCAGTCAGGTGAAAACCACGGACCCCTTACTAAGTCCACACTATACTGTGTATTATTTAATAAAAATATCACACCCACACCAACACATCCCCACAAGAATCATGATTTTTTGAATTTCAATTCAAGCTCACGGACCCCTTTTTAAGAACTCCTGCCTTATCCATTTACACACACACTCCTCCGAACAGATTTAGGATGCTCAGGGCCTATGACCTGTAAATTACTTAAATTCTCTGAGTTCAAGAGTAATGTGGGAATAATACATACCTCAGAGTTATTTTAAGGACTGAATAAGATGATGTGGATATGAGTTTAGACCAGTGCCTTATACAGCAGTTCCCTTCTCAAACCTTCATGGAGAACAAGCACCCCAGGTTCCAACTAGCAGTGCCTTGGTATCACAACTTTGATGGTATCCCATTTTCCCATCATCCTAGTGGATTGCCAAGGAGCCGCTTGAAATTAGTTCATTGTCAGTCAATGAGTTTTGCAAAAATATTCTCACTCCTCTTTGTCACTTGGATATCATTTTCAAGGTGACTCCAAAATACTTTGAATCTGAATATAAACAAAACTTTATTCTCAGTATCTATCAATCATTTGGGAAGACAGAATGGGGTATAAGTGGTGGTAATACTCATACATAACACCAAAAAAATTGAAATTTACAGTTTGGGTGTATATGTGTATGTTTTTTAAACAAACCTTAAGAACCAAAATTTGAAGTGTGTATCATAAGTAAGAAATGTTCTGTGGCTCTCCAACATACTAGATTCTCCATATTCCTTAAATAGATCATGTTCCCATGATCACAAGCAATTTGATCTGAATATGCCTTTGTAAAAGCTCTATTATAAATCAAAATTTTATTTGTTCAGAAAGATAAGCTTAGCTTTGTCCATATGACATCTCCCAAAAAAGATATTTTCTGAACCACATTTGGGGAAAACGTGTCTATATTAAACCTGACTCTTATTTGAATAGAAATAGTTACATGGGCATGCCTTGACTGAACAATGCAGTTGGTGCTGAGAATTACACTCTCCAACTGGAAGTCAGAGTTCAAGAAGTCTTGAAAAAATTGTCCCTTTTTCTTATCATTTTGGTAACTAATCTTAATAATGCAATGTCAGATTTCCTCCATTAACCAAATGCTTAATGAAACTTTGCATGTTTTGATATTAGCATAGAAATCAAATTGAGCTAAAAAAGTATCTCCAACCAATTTGCCTTATTTAATGAATAGCTTTATTTTCTGCCAACCAAAAAAAAAAAAGATCTTTTAGGATAAAACCTGAGATTAACCTTGAGAAACTCAAATTTATATAAATTGTTGGATTATTTTTGAGAAAGTATAAAAATTGTCATCAAATAGATACTCGTTTATTTGGGCAAAAAATTCTGTAGTTGTTACCTCTTCCCCTCACCTCAAAATACTCCACTCCGTCCTGCTTCTCAGATTCAATCTTCTTTCCCAAATCATTGCAACTAAATATAGACTTTTCAGACTTATCAAGTTGTGACTTCCTGAAAGCTGATTTGGGAATATCTTTGTCATAGACATTGAAAGTAACCAAAGCAGACCTTTGACTTTATTTCAGGGAAGTGCCTAGTGGGAAAACGAAGTGATGCTTTTATTTCAAAGGATTTAGTCTGGGAAGTGGCATGCAGTGTCAGAAAACACTACACTTGTATTTCCTAGTCTTTCAGAAACTCTTTTTATGACAAGAACGACCAAACAAACAAACAATTCAACCAACTGATCACACAAATAATCCATAAAAGAAAATATGTCTATCTGTTCTAGAAATAGAAACCTCCAGGGTTGATTAGTAATATAATGTCTACGGAATTAAAACAACATCAGAAAGTTTTTTAGAATAATAATAAACTGTCAAATGTATACCACTGTCTTAAAGATCCTGCTTTTTTCCTCGCAAAGAGTTTCCAACATATAATCTGTAAGAAGAAGAAAGTTCTCATTTGCAAAAGGGCAGCCAAAGGAATGGATGGGAGGAAGGGAGAAAGCTTTCTCTTTCCTGTTCTTCATTGTGGACGTTGGTAAAAACAAAAACAAAAACAAAAACTAAACACTCCAAGGTGCCTGTGCCTGACCCAAGTCCTTTGGAGTGGGCCCGGGGTGCAGGCCCAGTTCAAGCTTGCCTTTAGTCAGTGATCTGTGAATAGCTCTCAGTCCCTTAATGACGTGAGCGCAGGATCCAAAGGGAGCAAGTGACTCAGAGCGCAGAAGGCACAGAGATTGCCTGAGCAGCCATTAGCACGTCATTGGTAATCCCAGCGACACCTTTCACATCCGCGGCATTTGTCTCTATGCTCTCCGCAGAAGGCTAGGAGGATGTTTTATTTAAGGGCTCTGGGCTGCCTTCTGTCTGACGAATTGCCTGTCTGCAGGGCTTACTAAACACTTGCAGATCTTCCAAGAAGAGGGGGGTGCGGGATGCAGAATTCCTAGTATAGTTACTGGCCATTTCCGTGAACACAGACATGATACTTCTGCACTTTAGAAACTGCATGGGGAATTAAAACTGCAGCCGGCGTCCTTTGAGTTCATGACAGAAAGAAGCAAAGGAAAGAGAATTTAAGTTACTGTGTAAGAGAATTCTAATTAATTCCATAAATATTTGTTAGACATTCACTGAGGTGGTATAAAATCATGATTAAGAGCACATCTTGGCTAGTCTGCTATGGTCTGATCTGAATGCTAGCTCTACTGCTTTCTGGTTGTGTGACTTTAGGTAAATTACTTATGGTCTCTGAGCTCTAGTTTCTTTACCTGCAAAATGGAAACATCAGTTCCTTTCTCATAGGATTGTTTTAAAGGTTAAATGATTAAAATTGTGCCTATTAGTGCCTGGCAGATAGTAAGCATACAAGAAGTGATTACTATTATTATTATTTACTGGGCACTGGGCTGTGTGCTGGGCTACTGGGATGCATAAGACACAGTTCCTTCTTGGAAGAACTCAGTGGAGCGAGAGATAGGCAAGGAAACAACTGTAATGAGGTGTGATACGTCTACATTAGCACAGTGGTTCTAGAATTTTAATGTATATAAGGATCACCTGGGGATCTTGTAAAAATGCAAATTTTGATTCCATAGTTCTAGAGTGAGTCCTAACAATCTCCATTTCTAATAGGCACCCAGATATTGATGATGATGCTGGTCCTAAAACTCCACCTGGAGAAGCAGGAGCCAAAATAATGTATAAGGTAGTAAGGGAGCAAAAATACAGGGGTAGCAGATTCTGAGTGTGTTCTTGGATGCTGAGCACTCTCCACCTAGTCCCCCAATTCTTTAATCCCTTTGTTACACCTTCCCCCACAACCTTACTCACATCCAACACCAAATGCAAATGCGGAATGCAGCGAGCTCAGTGAGGGGCATGTTTAGCCAGGGACAAATTTTGGAAAAGGTAAATCTTGAACCAGACCTTCAAAGCAGCGGTGGACATGGGTTGCCACCTAGAACAGTGAAATGTAGAGGAGCAGATAGGTATGTCTTTCCTGTCAAATTCACAAAATTGTTGGTTTAATGTATTTCAAGAGCTCAAGAATATGCAACAGGAATTAAATATAGTTATTGAACATTTGCCACATTTGTGAACTTCAAAAATGCTAAGAGAATATTTTTATTTTTTTCCTTCTCACTCAGGAGGCTTTGGAAATGTGTACAATTAGCATGGATTATCAACCTCAGCGGGTGGGGAGTTCCATGTGCACCTCCCACGATTTCTTACGAGTGTAACTCCTACAAGCAGCACCAAGCAAACACGGCCCTGGCTGCTTTCCTTTTGACAACCAAAGTTTCACTGCAAGTCAAACCTAGAGGCATTTTGTGCGGCATTTGCGAGTTGGAGTGGTTAGGTTAGCACCCAACCAGTTTGCGAATCTGTGTTTGGGGGTCTGGCATTTTCTAGCCGGGCTTCTCTGAACGCTTTCTCTGTATTGCTTGTCTCTCTCCTTTTATTATTCCTACACCTTCAGTATTCTAATCATGCTGATTCTCCTGCCTGGGGTATTCTCTGCAACCATTCCGACCCGTTGACTTCTAAAGGCTAGTTAATGATCCATTGCTTTAGTCCAGGCAATTTTCATGACCACACTGAATACGTTCTTCTTTTCAATCATGTTGTCCAGCTACAACTCTAAGACTGTGAGGTCTTCGAGGGCAGAGCCTCCGTGTAGCTGTTATACTTAGTGCCAAGGAATGCACATTGTATGAGCCACAGGCCTACACACCAACAAGGATTAGGAGGCTTGATCTGGAGTTGGACAGTCCTGGGTTTGAATCCCAGCTCTGCCACTCGATAGCTGTTTAACCTTGGCCAAGTACAATAGTGACAACACAACCCACGCTGACAATGGTAATAATAAACATTTCCTGAGTTCTGACTGTGTGCCAGGCTGTTGTGCAAGTATTTTACATATACTCTCTCATTTAATCCTTAAAAGAACCATAGACTGTATTGCTCAGAGTCTTAACTTCTTTATCTGTAAAATGAGGGGAGGAGTAGCTATCTCAGTAATAGCTACCTCTTCTGTAAATAAGATGATATATGCACAAGATTTGTCACAGTGTGTGACATTAGTGGGTGTGTATGTGTGAGCCTGTGTGCACGGAGACACATGCACTTACTTATATACATATGCTGAATCTATCCACTTAGCCCGAGTACTTCAAAGGCATCATCTTAAAACACCTGTTCCTGTTCTTTCCTTCCCTTTCTCAGCTAATCACGCTACCACCCACCCACTCATCCAAGCTAATAACCTAGAATGCGTCCTAGATGCATCTCGTTCTCACAGCACCTATGATGTGCAAACCACTGTTCTGAACACATTATCATAATGACCTTATGAGGTCGGTACCATTATAATCAACAGTTCACATTTTGGTATACCCTTAATACACAGCCCTGTGAGGTAAGTACTATTACTGTCCTTGTTTTTCAGGTGTGTAAAATGAGTCACAGAGTGAATAAGTAACTGGCATATGATCCCATGGGGAGAAGCTTGCATTTTAAACTAGCATAGCCACAATGCTATCCTCAACCCCACATCTAATTGATCACCATCTATTTACTGTACTTTCTAAATGCCTTTCTAACCCATGTCCTTTCAGTCCCTGTGCCGTCTCTTGCAATTATTGTAACAACCACCAATTGCTTTCCCTGCCTCCATTTTTTCAGCCTTTCTAAATTGTCCTCTACTTGCTACAACATTGAAGTTTCTAAGGTGCACATTTAATATGTCAATCCTTAGTTTATAACCTTTCAATGTTCCTAATTGCACTTAGAATAAAGTCTGAATTCCAATACCCTCCATCATCTGGTCTTTTCTCTCCTATTTTCCCCCATTTTCTCTAAAAGCTAATTGAAATACTTGTAGTTAACAGAATTTGCCACTGTAAAAACTTTGGATATAATAATAATAATAATATGTAGCCTGGTACTCTTTTAAGTCTTTGACATATTATCAACTCATTGAATTATCATAACAACACTATGAGGTAAGTACTACTACAATCCCCATTTCATGCATAAGGAAACTAAGGCACAGTGTGGTTAGGCAACTTGCTCAACTTCACACAGCTGGGATTTAAATCCAAGTAATCTTGGCTCCAGAATGCATGTTCTTTGCTACTATACTGTACTGCCTCTCTTTGGAAAAGCAGTAGGATATGCAGACACGGTGGGAATGTACTTACGGGAAGACCAATTCTCTCCCCAATCAGTTCTTCCTAAGAAGGTCATAGTCTGGTCTACAACCTCCCAGGTCCAGAAGCCTGAATATGCATTTACTAAATTACAAGGGGTCTGTTACCCTCAGTTGGGCTAACAGACCACATGTACACATCACTCTTTTATAAGCATGATATCAGAGCAGGAGAAATAAGTTATCTAATTCTCATGTGCTTCAAACTTCAAGCTCTGAAAGCCTGCTGCATCCATTTCCATTATTGGGATATACATTTGAGGTAAGCAGGGTACTTCTGTTAGCCTGACAGTGCCTCCCCACCTTTGGAAATAAAGTTCGAATGGACACTGACCTGCTACTACTCCCTTACTCACCTATGGGCATGTTATTTCTTGACATTAATGTTTCCAATCTCAAAGAATGGGAGACATTTTTTTCTCTTAATGTTCGTATTGAATATCTCAACTCTAAGTTATAATGTGTGGATTCCATTGTTTAATTGCTGGAGAATAATTTTGTTTTATCTCCTTTCTAAAACTGTGGTCACAATTATGAGCTGTCCCAGCCTAGTTTACTCAGAACTGTACATATACTGGTCGCCTTACTTGACGAACTCCTTTTCATTTATAAAGACCCAATTCTTGGCCCCTCTGGGAAGCGTTCTCTGATTTTGCTAAGCCCACTTCTGTGTGTGCACTCCGTTCCCGTGTCTATAATATTTCTCATAATATATATATTTGCTTATTCATACATTTATTTAATGTCTGAATTTTCTATGTATATCTGGCTCAGAGTCTTTCATGAGGTTTCATTCAAGATGCCAGCTGGGGCTGCAGTCATCTAAAAGTTTGACGAGGTCTGAAAGGTCTGTTCCAATGTGACTCACTAACATGTCTAGTCAGTTTTGCTCTTTGTTGGTAGGAGGCCTAAGTCCCTTGCTGTGTGATGCTTCTTAGGGCTGCTTGAGTGTCCTCATGAAATGACAGGGGCTTCCTCCAGAGTGAGCGATCCAAGAGAGCAAGACCCAGCCTCAGAAGCCACACACCATCATTTCCACAATGCCTCACTGATTGCACAGATCAGCCCTAGTTGGTCTGGGAGGGGCATACACAGGGCATCAATACCAGGACGCAGAGTCATGGAGGGCCACCACAGTCTACAACCCTGCCTTTGTCTGTCTGGTTGACCATAGGCACAGAGCCAGTGTCTGTGGGGTAGAATGGGTTCTATAAATATTGGTTGTATCCAAAGAAGAAAAGGAGGAAGATAAGGATGGGGGGAAAAAAGATGTAAGAGAGAAGAAAGGAAAAAAGAAGAAAAGAGTTATTGTTATTTCTTTATTTCTCTACTTGACAACATTATTAGTGACTTGAGAACATGTATGGAGTCTTTGTTTTTCATCACTTTAGCTCAAGCGGTTTGCTCTTAGCTTAACACAAAGTAGAATCTTAATGAAAATGGATGTTAGTTGACTGAATGATTGAATATATGAGAAATGAATACATGAATGCATGTGGAATTAAAGTGAATTTGTCTTGTCTTCTGACTTTGAGTAAAAGCTCTCTAAGAACAAGAACTGGATCATTTCCTTTTTTACTCTTATTATGTCAATTATGGTATTGAGCTCACTAAAGCTCGAACAAATCCTTGTTGAACTAATGCATGGGTAAATGAACAAGTCACAGAGATCACTGCCTAATGAAGTTTTATAATTAAAAAAATAATAATTTGTATCATTCAAGAATATTGTATATTAGCAGAGATGCCCAGTTTCCTCCATCTTCTTCATTTCATTATTCTAAAAATCAAAATGATGATAGAAATGTAAATGGAGGACATCATTTTTTGAGGAGGAGGGGTGGAAAGAAAGGGGAAAGGTGTCTCTGTTTCCAAAGTAAATGAGGTCTATAAATTGATTTTCAATGAAGCTTCTGAGTTCCCCAGCATTACTGCTTAAGATACTTGTTAGCCCAGGCCTTTAAAGTATATTTCCTTATTTTTATGTAGCACTAAACAGTTTACAGAGTACTTTCATATTCATTCTCCCATTTAATCCTTTCAGTAACTTCACATGATGGGGAATATTATCTCTGTTTTTCTGATTAAGACACTGATTTTTTTTTTTTTTTTGAGGCTCTGATTGCCCAAGGTTACATTATTTTGGATGTGACAGAGCTAGAATTAGAACAATGGTTGCTCTATTCAAATTCTCAACATCCCCCCCCAACAGGAAATTACAGTACATGCATATATACGTTTTTGTGTATTCTTTCTTTGCATTTTCTGAAAACTCTTGGAAAATTCCATTATATTTTGAAAATGTGGCCCCAGGCTCCATCATCCATAGTCTTGTTATGAGGTCAAGTGAGACAGCAGACAATAGCAGTAATCCTAGAAGGTGGGCAGTTTCTGTCAAAGAGGCCTGAGATGGATGCGAACATCTCAGCTGAAGGGCAGAGGCTGTTTTCACAAGGAACAGGCAGGTGCGAGGTGGGGTTGAGACTGTGTGGTAGGAGACACTATGCCCAAGACTCTGATTGGAAGACAGGACTCAGCCCAGTGTCATGGTATGTTTGGTTGATAAAAGAGGAAAAAAGAATAGAAAAGAATTACACTCATATAACTTAAGGGAACACATTATATGGACATAAAAAAAATTGCCCATAAATAAAATTCTGGAGTTAAGGCCACACCTCAAGGGATCTGGAAACTCAGAAGCTGGTCACTCTCTCTGTCCTTGATGTTTCTGGAGGCACATGGGGTCTTAGTTCTCCTTCTCTGGACTGATGATTTTTACCCCTCTCAGCAGATTGTTCTCTTCTGTTTACTCATTTACTTGGAAATAGCTCATATCTCCCTCCCTGGGCAGTCCCAGGCTTGCTACACACATCTCAACCTTTTAGTTTCCAGATTCTAAATGCATGGGAGAGACAGTATGTTTGGCCAGCATTGGTCAGGTGTTTGCCACTGGTTGAGATAATGTATGAATATCGGTATTCCAAGAACAAAAACTGGGAACGTTCTGTAAGAAGGAAGTATGGGTATTGAGAAAATCAGTAGAACTTCTAGTTCATTTAAGAGCCTATGAAACCAAGGCACAGAGTAGAGAACCAGGTCATGGCTGAAGGGCACTGGATGCAAGATTAAAGCATGGTCATTAACAGGACGACTCAAAGTTGAACTTCCAAGCTACTTATCTAGAGGTCCTTGAGATGGCTCTAGTTAAGGATAGAATTGTCCACCTAGCCTGGGGCAGAAAAAAACTGAGAGGAGAGGGCTACGTGATTTTAGCTGAGAAGAGCACAGTGCCATGGGGGCAGAGTCAAACAGATCATTAGGTTCTCTGACGCCACTAGAGCCAATTCCTTGCCTGAGATATTCCCTAAGATTAAAAGTTTCACTTTCTTGGTGGGTCTTATGGGTAGGCCTGGCTGCCTCAATAAAAATAGTAACATAAAATCCCTAGGCAGTTGCTAGAGCGATACTTGTCATTGAAGAAGGCAGGAAAGCAACATCTTATGAGCCACTCAGATGTGCCAGGTACTTTCCCTGGTATTTAATTTTCTCGCAGCAATCCTCTGAAGTAGTTATTACCATCACTCCCATTTTACAGAGGAGGAAATGGGTTAGTAACTAGCAGCAGTTCCCTGCCGCTCAAGCTAGCAGCTACTCTAAGCCCCTCTCTTCTTTTTTTTTTTCTTTTCTAAGCCCGTTTTAGATTCAACTCTCCTTCCCTCCATTCCCTTCCTCAGTCTCCCCTCTCTTGTCCTCCCATCTCCTCTCCTCTTCCCTTCTCTTCTCTTTATTTTCTGTTCCATTTCTTTTTCACTTTCAAGACTTTGCACCAGACTTTGTGCTTCAGTGCCTTTTGAGCTCCATTTTACTATGAACATGATTGGTCTGATATGTGAGCGTAGGATTTCCTGCCCTTGACCTGTTCCCATGGATGTTGAGGATGCTGGACACTCAAGTCCTACCCACAGACCCAGGTTTACCTGTTTCCTACTCCTAGTTCATGCCACCCCCTGCATGGCTACTCATCCCAGGGTACTTGAAAGACTGTTTTGTCCAAGCACCATTGTTCCAAATTTTGTCTTTTGTTGTCAGTATCACAGTCACTGTTCACCACTGTCATGTTCTGGGGCCCCTTTTGCTTTGTAGCAATCAGCTGTTAGCATTTCTTTTTCATACTAGAAATGTCCAAAGCATTTCTCAATATTAGAAAAAGGGTCTCAATACTCACACTTTCACTCCAGTCAGATTTGGGTCCAAATGTGATTACAGTGAGAGTAATTGTGATGATAAATCTGGCCCGCTCCTCTGTAACTCAATCAGTTGGACCTTAACAACGGGAATTGGAGGGGCTTCAGGGAAGAGCCAGGACAGAGATTAAGGGCTGGCCTTTAAAGGAGATATTGGAAATATTTAAGCCTTTATGTTTGAGCCTCGTGGCAAACTAAAAAGTGTTATGATTACATGTAGCATGCCAAAGAGTAATTTCTTATGTGCTGTTGGAGCCTGTGTGACTTTGGGGTTGGAGGCTGTGGTAGTTTGAATTACGTATTTCAATTTATTTTACGTAATCCATATTCCTGTGAGTGTGAACCCATTGTAAATAAGATCTCCTGAAGATATTATTTTTAGTCAAAAGGTGGCCCACTGAATGAGGGTGGGCCCTTGATTCAGATTACTGGAGGCCTTTATATTCAGACAGTCAGGGAAAAACACAGGGAGGAGCCAGAAAGCTGGAAGTCAACGGAACCTGGAAGGGAAGGGAGAGAACACTGCCATGTGATGACAGGAAGCAGTGATACAAGCCAAGGAACCGCAGGGATCACTGACAGCCAGCACCATGTAGACTTTGGGAAGAAAGTATTGCCTTGCTAATGCCTCGATTTTGGACTTCTCCCAGCCTCAAAACTGTGAGCCAATAAATTCCCATTGTTTAAGCCACTCTGTGTAAGAGTCTGTCTGTGTGAGAAAGAGGAGCCTGATGGAGATATAACTTGACTTATAGTATAAGTGATTGTCTTGTGAGATCTCATTTGACCAGCCATCTAACCAGTCACCCCTAGTCAAGTTTTCTACGGTGAGTTTTTCCTCGGTTCCCCCTTTATCTCATTTAAAAAAAAAAAATCATAACAATATTATTACTGTTTTTGCTAGAAAAAGGAGACAACAAACTAGAGTTCCCTCTTCACCCTGCACCAGTCTTGCTCCCATGCCTTCTACTCCACTAACACCTCTATGACATAAATGAAAATGCACACGTTCTGGTAGTCATTGCATATATGTTCAGCAATATCTGGCACTCTTTTTTTTTGAGGTAGCAGGGCCAGGGATTGAACCTAGGACCTCCCATGTGGGAAGCAGGCACTCGACTGCTTGAGTCACATCCGCTCTCAATATCTGGCACTCTTAACCCACTGCCTTTCTAGACTTCCCTTGACTTCCATTTCCATTTTACCTCCTTCCCTGATTTTTTTTCTCTTACATCTTTGACTATTCTTTTTTAAGGTCCTTTGGGAGAGTCTCACCTTCTATCTGACCTTCACATAGCCAAACTTTAGAGAGCTCTTAATATGTGCTAGGCACTCTTCTGAGCATTCTGTGTATTATCTTAAATAATTCTCATAACATCCTATGAGAAGTGATCCTAGCTTTACAGATAAGGAAACTGAGGTGCAGAGAATTTAAATAAATTTCTCAGAGCTGAGGATTTGAACTTAACTTGTTCTCCGTGGCACCCACAACACCTAGCACAGCATCTGGCACACTATAGGTACTCAACAATATTTTTTGAATGAATGAGTAACTGAATGAATAGTAAAGGAATTTTAAAAAAGAATAAAAGTGATTTTAAGTGCTGTCAACACTTTCCACTTCAACGTACAGCTCTCTAATGTCAATCCTTGCATACATTTAAAAAAATTGTATTCATAGCAAATTAAAAGCTTAGTATTCTGTTCTTTTCAGCTAACATTAAATCTTTAAGTAGTTTTCATATATATTTTATCATGTTAATGTTGCATGTGTTAAATAACAATTCTCTATTTTTGGGCAGAGATTTCCTCCCAACATTTAGTTGTTATAGGCATATTTGTAATAAATATTTTTATGCACAAAGCTATTATGTTCTTGTGAGCTATTTCTTTAAAATAAATACCTAAAAGTATTCCAACTTTAAATGGCATGAACAATCGTTATGTTTCCTGACATATATTGTAAAATTATTGCATTGACACCACCAGCAGTAATAGATGCGGGGTTATCAGCATTGGCAAGCTTAGGGGAACTAGAGAACTGCAGATGGGCTATTTGTCATGAGCCAAAGAAACTTGTGTCTGGTAGGAAATCCTGATTTAATTGCATTGCATTTTTACCCATCTCTTAAAAATAGTTTTTTTTTTTTTTTAGGTGATAAGACACCTAACATAAAATTTACCTTTTTAACAATTTTCAAGTGTACAATTCAGTGTTATTAAGTACTTTCACAATATTGTGCAACCATCACACCTTTCTAGTTCCAGAGTTTTTCATAATTCCAAACAACAACTCCATCAATGTTAATCCCCATCCCACCCTTCATCCAGCCCCTGGCAGCCACTAATCTGCTTTTCAGGTGGATTTTCCTGGATATTATGGATGTTTTATATAAATGGAATCAGGTTTAAACAAAATCTTGTACATGAATGTTCATAGTAGCCCTAGTCACAATAGGGGAAAACAGCCTAACTATCTATCACTAAACGAATGGTTACACCAAATATGGTTTATCCATATAATGTTATTCTGCCATGAAAAGGAATGAAGTACTGATATATGCTAGAACATGGCCAGATACCCATCTGTTTTATATTTCACTGAACTGGTTACATCAATACAATCATCTTAGGAAGACAAAATGCATTTAAAATGAGCAAAATTTATAGCAAAAGGAACAACCTGAAATAGTCATTTCCTGGAGCTGACTTTATGCTAATCAAATTCAAGAAACATTTATTAGTACCTACTGGTAGTCAGGCACTGCTCTGTGTGCTATGGCTACAAAAATGGCCATACCCTTATAGAGTTATAAACATGTAAATAAATCACATAATGTGTTACATAGAGGTGTATATTGTGTGCTATGAGAGCCCAGATGAGGGAAAAACTAATTCTATCTAGGAGGTCAAGGAAAGATACAGAAAGGAGTTACCATTTTTGTTTTTGGCCTGAACTATGAACAGATGTCAGGCAGCAAATTGGGGTACAAGTTTGTGGGGCGCTGATAGGTAGAAAAATGAAATGTCTTTAATTTTTCCCTTCCTTTGTGTTGACCCAGATCTCTTCCTTCTATGGCCCAGTTGGTGGTTCATTGTCTCATCACGACAGTTTTGACATAAACCAAAAAATAATTTTGGTTTTACTTTAATAAAAGGACCTTCTTCTAAAGAAAAAGTATTATAGAATTGAGCAAGATTGGAGATTTGTGCATGTTCAATGATATTAATAATTTAGTGAACTTTTATCTGTATCATATGGTGAACATGTGTGTTGACTGCTACCTTTCTTTCAGTTCATTTTCGTTGGTTTGTAAGAAAAAGGAGTATATGGATTTAGTGATTTTATGTGAAAGAGAAAAATTCCACCAACTGTTAGAATTATAATCATTTTAATTCAAATGCTGTGTCTGGCCTTCCAATGAGTGAAAGACTGAGTCTATATTCTCTGATTCTATGAGGCCATATAGTATAGAATGGGCATTGTAATGTAGCATATGTGCCACTGTGCCTCCCTTCCATCCATGGCAGATATCTCTGATTAGTATTGGCATTCTTTGCTTATGAGCCTGGACATGCCTCTGAATGCCTGTTCAAATGGGGAGCCAAGCTAATTAATGTCACTTGCTATATCTGGTAGAGAGGAGAGCATATTGGGATCAGGAGTCAGAAGTTGTGGGTTTGAGGCCTCGTTCTTTCTTTGGCGAGTTAGGCAAACTCTCTGAATCTCAGTTTCTTCATGTGGAAAATGCCATTAATACTGCATCAAGGGTTGTTATTTGAGGATTAAATAAAATGAAACATGAAAGGGCATAACTCCAAACACATATTTATAAGTTTAATGAAATTGGGATCCCTGCCATTTACTTAAATCCCTTTCCATCTTGCTTCCATGCACTTCTTCTGTCCAAAAGAGAAATGACATCTGTTCCCATTATTGCCTGTATTGCTGCCATTCTTCCTTTTTCCCAAAGGGGCAAACTGGAAGCCATCATTCACGACCCTTGCTTTCATACTTTATCTCTGAATTCTGTTGTTTTAGACCTACCCTGACATCCATGGTGGTTCATCCCTACATATTTGTATTGTATCAATAGTTTTCCTGTCTTTTCCTTCCTCTAATCCAGAGTTTCTCAACCTCAGTGCTATTGACATTTGGGGTCAGATAAATCTTGGTTGTGGGGGGCTGTCTTGTGCATTTTGGGATGATTTGCAGCATCCCTGGTCTTGATCAGTACATGCCTGGCTGTGACAAACAAAAATGTCTGGAGACATTGCCAATTATCACTTGGGGTTGGGGGTAGGGGGTTGGGAGACACAACTGCCCTAAGTTGTGGAACACTGGTTTAATCTCATCCTTTCAAACCATTGTGCCTAAGCTGACAGATTAATTTTCCATGAATGGTGTTCTTGCTATGTCATTTCCTTTGTTCAATAGATCCCTATTTCCCAAAGATTTGAATATTTTTGCTTTGGCTGTCAAGTTCATCAATAATTGACCCTAGTTGTCTGTTCTTTAATATGCATGTGGATCACCAGGAAATCTTGTTAAAATGCAAACTCTTCTTTAGTAGATCTAGGTGGGGCCTGAGATTCTGCATTTCCAACAGGATCCCAGGTGAAACTGATGCTGTGCCACAAGCTCTTTGAATCACAAACTTTGCAGACCTCAGTGAAGTGGTCTGTTATCTGCTGAGTGTCAAAAAGGACCAGGTTCTGCTTCAGATGAGCTCAGATCAGTAGAAGAGAGAAATAAGCAAATAAATATAAGACAGTTTGATAATTGTTATGGTAAAAGTATGGATACAATGATATGGAGATGCAAATGAGCGAGAAATTCATTCTGCCTGGGGCTGATCTGTGAGTGCTAGGTGAAATGAAAATGAGTGATAATCAGGGAAAGCTTTGGTAAGGACATGGCCTTCGATTTGGGATTGGTGAATAAGTAGGTGATCTATCACCTGGAGAGGAAAGGGAAGTATCCTTCCTGAAAGTGAGAACAGTGTAAGCAAAAGCAGAGATGTGAAAATGTGTAAGGTGTTGAAGGACCTCTGTTCTTTGGAGCAGCAGGATCCCAGGCTGTAACTGAAGAGGGTCTCAGTACACTGCGTTCAGATTATGAAGGGACTTGTCTGTCTTACTATATGCTTCACAATATGCAAGCAAGAGGGACACCTTGAAGACTTTTATGTAGGGAAACAACATGATCAGATCTGTTTTTGAAAGATCATGCTGATGGTGGTGTGGATGGTGGGTTACAATGAGGATCACCCAGGAGTCAAGCCAGGTTGCTAGAGGTAAGGATCTTGACTAGGGTGAAAGTGGTGGAAGCAACGGGGAGGTAGAGCTGACTCACAACAGCCTGTGAGAGCAGACTGTGGGCATCTCTTCCCAACTCCACGTGTTGTCATGTTGTTTGCTTGAAATTGGCCATGGTGGGAATATTTATGATACAAAACTGGCAAATGCTACACTTTTCCCCTGAGAGCCAATTGACAAACATTTACTAGCACACCGCTAAGTAGAAGAAAGGGTGGGGGGTGGGGAGACAGGTGTCAGAGTCACCTAGAAGTGATTTATAACATGTATCAGAAGGAAGGACAAGAATCCATCACAGATGAGACCCTTTAATTTGAGCAGTTGGCTGGATTCCTTTATTCATTCAACAATATTTATTGAGGCCCTCTCTATGCCAAACCCCTGGCCCCATAGAACTTATTTTCTAGCAATGTGGTGTCATTAACTAAGACAGAGAAGATGGAGGCTGTGGAAGTACTTATTTTACTTTGGGGTATAGAGACAATATCCAGGTGGGTTTTCCAGTTATAGACTTAGAAACATATCATGTGTTAAACTTTTTAAAGAATTGCACGTACGATTCTAATTAAAAGTTTACAACAACTTTGTAGGGCAGATGTGAGAGGTATCTATTGCCCAGATTGGGAAAAACAAACAAACAAACAAAAAACACCTAAGGCTCACATATTTGAAGTGACTTGTTCAAAGTCACTGAGCAAGTTGGTGTCAGAGTAAGGATTTGTTTAAATCTTTGCCTTCTGACAACTAGCCTCATCTTCTTTCTGTAGCACCCAGTCTACTGTTTATTCAGTTACTGTTCGTACAAACGATCAGTACAAATGACATGATGAGGACAGTAAAGGAAACCTCCCCTTATATGCTGATGCCATTTTCACCCTCAAAAGTGCTTCCCCAACTGTGATCTCAGTTATTCCTCGCAGTCCTGGGTGCTACTCCATGGTGTTCGTATGGGTTTGTTGCTAGGTGCAGATAAATTGAGAAGTCACAAGATCCCTGCCACCCGCTGCAAACCACGTGATTGCTCTGATTATGCTAATAGCTCTTTTGCCCGCTATTGCTATCAGAAAACAAGCAACTCCCAGTCTTCTCCCTGCCTTCCCTATTCCTGTTCCCTTTCCTGAACCTGACTCCTTTCCATCTCACTCATTTCTGTTTCCAAATGATGTGCCAATACCTCAGGGGTTTACTGACAATAATTACAAAGAAAAAACATCAAAAAAACAAGAGACTAGATATCTGTTGAATGCTAGGTACAGTATCCAAAAAATATCTTTAAATAGAGAATGTACAAGACTGATTAAAAAATTATATTATGTTAAAATCAGGGAAATATAAGACCTAACACAATGGATTTAGGAAAGGGAAGCTTCAATTATTCAGGAGATGGGGGTTAAGAAAACCCTATACTTTTCCTATCTAGGATTATGAAATGCCTCTCTATAGGCATTTAAGTGGACAACAGACAGAACAGGAATGCTTTTTCAAATGGCATATCACACAGACTTTCCAAAGTGCAGCTACTTTCACATAACTAGTTTTTTGTCTTTTGCTTTTGTAAAAGCATTTTTGTGTGCACATGAGTATATGTCTGAATATATATTTATATATGAGACTATATATATAGATATGAGTGTATCTAAAGCAGCTACAGTAGTGTTGCTTGGCTGAGTGGGAGGTGATACAGGACTGTGCTATTAGTGAGCGGGAGGTAGGAGGTGGCTATGGCTGATGGGCAGGAGTGTGAGGTAATTGCAGGGTAATACTGTCTGCAGGTATTTTTAGATGACACCAGAATGAGAAGATGTTGGTTGGTGGTGATGGGCTTTCTTCTTCTAGATGAATATGCATAATAAGAACATAAGGATTGCCAATTTGGAGCAGACCTTTTGCCCATCTAACGTAGAACTATCAATGACAGAGGCATCAACAGCTGTGGTGTGGGAGAACAGGTTTTATCTTCCTTGGCATCCACCATAAATGTTAGGGGCCATGCCCTCAAAATCCTGGATTTTCCTTAATAAGTCACTATAGCTATGTCATATTTTAATCTATTTCAGTCTTTCAAATAAATGTTGGCCTGGACTATTTCTTGGAAGAAAGTGTTTCTAGTTTTGGCAAGTTTGCTATCTACTGAGTCAAGTTGAACATCTTAATTTATTCTCAACTTATTTGTTTTTTTCCAAGTGTTAAGGGTGCACATGAGTTGCAGAATTCAGAACATTTTGTAGGATTCTAGCTTATCATCATGTTTTCCCTGTGAGAAATACATGGACTCTAATTAGATGAGATTATGAAGGTGAAAATGTTCTAGATATTAAGTTTCTTGATAGTTACTGTTTTTTTTTTTTAAATCTTACTGTTAATTTTACTCATGTAATATGTAATATGACAATTAAGTTATCACAGATTCAACTATAAAATTGAATCTTTAATAAAGAAGGAATGATAATTTGAAAACCTATAAAAAGGTTCACTGTCCTAGTAAAGAGGCCAGGAATGTCTTCCCTTGAGAAGTAGTGATAATTGAGCTGAAATCTGAAGGATCATTTGGAATTTACTAAGCACAGAAGGGGAGGCAAAAAGTTCCAGGCAGAGGGAACAGCATATGCAAATGCCCCGGACCAACCAATCTTAACTTTTTCAGCTACATCTGCCGTTTTCAGAGATGGGCAAGACCAAATCTCTTTTATTTGGAAAGTTGGTATCTGAGATGCAGGTTTTAAAAGCCCTTTCTTATTTATTTATTTATTTTTTAGTCTGGGAATATTCTAAAGTGTCCTAGGGCAATTTAAACGAATACCCACATTAGAGCAGCACTTTAAAAAGCAAGTTACTCATGAATAATAATTGTTGAAGTACTCAAATTGATATGGCGATGTATTGATGTACTATTTATTTTAACTTTCAAATATTACTTGTTTTAACATACACTCTTCCTGTAACTTTGCCATTTACCCCTATAATTTAGTTTGAAGACCTTTTCTTAGACTCTATTTCTTCCTGTGTTTCCCATCTCAGTAAATGGTACCACCTTCCAAAGAGTTACTCATGTTAAAAATGTAGGCAGCTTCCCATCCTTACATCCAATAACTTTCTAGGTCCTGTAGAGTCCATCCACTTTTGTCCATCTGCACTCCCCCAACTTCAGTCTAAACTACCATAATCTCTTGCTTGAGCTCCAGAAATAGCCTCCAGCTGTCTCCTTTAAAAAAAAAATCTGATGGTGTTGATTCCCTGCTTACAAGGTTTCCTTCTACTTTTAGGTCGAAGTGTATTATTCTTACCATAGTCTAAAAGGCTGGCAGTCATCCAATTCTCCAACTTCTCTCCCCTCAGCCACTAAGACGCTGCACTTCAGCCTCATAGACCCTTTTCCTTTTTCTCATTATGTCATCAAGTACTGCTGTACTTTCTTCCTGGACTGCTCATTCCCCTCCCCCAATACATGCCCTGATATATATGGACACACACACAACCCTGCCGTCTTCAGCTAGCTAACTCCTACTTACCTTCACTGTTCAAAGCTTCTCCTTAAAAGGACCTTCTCAGAGAGGCCTTTGTTGACCAATCGATTCCCCAGACCCCCAGTCTAAGGTGTCTTCCAAATTATAACTGCTGATAGCCCTTTTCAAATTTTCCATTAAAGCAGTCAGCACAATTCTAAATATATATAGGTTCTCTCTGGTCCTTTTGTCTCTCTTCCCTACTAGAACATAGACTCAATGAGGGCAAAGAATAGTCTGATTCACTGATATATCCTTAGTACTTAAGATTGAACTTGGGGATCAGATGTGGCTCAAGTGGATGAGCGCCTTCTTTTGACATGGGAGGTCCCAGGTTCGGTCCTGGTGCTGTCTAAAACCAAAAAAACAAACAGCAAACAAATGAAAACAATCGACTCAGGGGAGCTGATGTGGCTCAGGGGTTGAGCACTGGCTTCCCACACGAAGTCCTGGGTTCAATCCCCAGTTCCGGTACCACAAAAAAAAAAAAAAAAAATTTGAGCCTGATACATTGTAGTCACCCATTCAATAAATATTGTTGAATTAATAAGTTATTGCTCTGTAAATCTTATAGTGTCCTCTTTCTTTTAATGTAATCTATTTCTAAATTGTTGGGACACTCAGTTGTATTGAGCTAATCAATGTTTGAAGGCATGGTCATAAAGTGGCTACTCTTCCAGGAAAATTCCAAAGTCCTATGCCTCAGGTCACACCACCAGCACATTGTAGGAAAAAAAAAATCACTGGCTTACATTTGGAAAATCTCAGTCATCCTAAATGACTTTGTTTAAAGATTCCTCAGGAATACATAAGGACTGTGGCATTCTATCAGGGAGAATTTTCATAAATTTTCCCAATCTATTTGACCTCCTTGTTTCCACTTTGCCTTGTCCAAAAAAATTTATCCAGTTTGTCTATGTAATGGCGTTCAAGCCAGAAATTATAACACGGTTTGACATGTGTGAATCAGTCCTTAAGTCTCGGTGCTTATAACGTTGGGGTCTACAGGCTTGATGTGAGCAGCATGGACATAAGAAGGCAAGGTTTGTTGATACTGATTTTTATAGTAAGGACAGGCCTTAAAGAGCAGTTTATCAGTTAGCTGTTGTCTCTTCAAAAGTCACCTATTTGGTGCTGTCTATTGTAGTTAATTCATCCTAGCAGACCTAGCATCATAAATGAGTGAATGAATGAAGTGGGGCTGTGTATATGTAAGTTAAAAAAAAAAAAGGCAAATTAAAGGAGAGTGGGTCTGTAGCCAGGCTAATCCTTATTGTGCTTCCTCCTCTAAAAGTCTATTGGAGGGAAAGTGGCTGGGGCTCAATTGGTGGGCTCCCATTTACCACATGGGAGGCCCCGGGTTTGATCTCCAGGGCCTCCTGGTGAAGGAGCTCCTGTGTGGTACAGAGAGCTCAGGGCCCATGGAGAGCTGGCGCAGCAGAGGAAAACAAGCAGCAAAGGGGGATAAATAAATAAATAAATAAATAAAGATTTATAAAAGTCTATTGGAGGTATATAAATATCACCAGTTTCTGGCCGGACTTAGAGAATGGAGACTTCATCACCTGAGAGAAACTCTCTTCACTTCCAACCAAAGGAAGAGAGTTAGAAAATCAAATCTACCCCAAGAGGACCTTCTAGTAACTCTCCTGAGAATGGAGGTTCTGACAAGAATAAGTATTCTAGAAGCAATGATGAAGTTCTTTAAGGAAAGTTGGACCATTATAATATCATCCCTGAGCAATTTTAGGAAAATGTTTCTGGTCTGTATTATTTGATATCAGACTTTGATTTCTCAATGCTTAGAATGAATACTTGAGAAGAGGTCTCTTTTCTTTCTTGTCTCCCAAAATTGTATTTTTGTGTCCTCTCTGCCCTCTTGCCAACTTTCTCCAAACTGTTGACCAAAACCTGCTGAAGTAAATAAAAGTTTACCTGGTTCCAAACCAATTCTGTCTTTTTCATAAGAGAATTCTATTTTGGGTTGATGTTTAACTAGAGATGACTAGAATATATGTAGTGGAAGGGATATGAAATTTCAAATAAAAAAACCTGGGTTTGAGTTGTGATTGTTCCTTATCAGTACACCACTTGGACTATTAACAATTCTGAACCTTCATTTCTTTGTCCCTAAAAGAAGGCTAATGTTAATACCTGCCTCACAGGTTTGTATTAAAAACGTAATATGATAATGGATGTAAAACGTGCTTGATAAACTGAAAAAGAGCTCTACAGTTGTTAGTTATCATTGTCATTAATTAGTAATATAGACCGTTTATACCAATGGCAATTACAAAGGAATCTGGTCATAAATTTAGCATCAGCCAAATGCTCTCCTAAGACAGCTTACATTTAAATAAACATCCAATTTTCTGTAGAACAGGAGACTTTACATTCTATCCCCATTGTCAAGTAAAGTATTTTAACTATATTATTTATATTATTCTGCAGAAGTGCTCAGAATGACTTTTAGTTTATGATACCCTCGGCCTTTGTAGAGGCTTGACATAAAAATTATCAATTTAAACAGCCTCTCTCTGTTTTACATAGAACTGGAGTAAGAGATATCACCCATGCTGTTGTGATACAGTGTCCCTCTTATGAGTTTTATATGATGAATTCCTCCTTAATTCTTATTTCAATAGAAGTTTTGAAACTGACTAGATTTAAATCTGTCCCTATAACAGGAAATAGGACTGCGGAAACTCAATGTTTTTGTATTTTTGTCAAATTTTTCAGAACGTTTAGACCCAAGGTCTTTGCCCTATTCATTTAAGTGCACAGTAGCATGTATGCCTTGAAATTGCTCTTGTTTAAAAGGATATCTGGTTTCCTTCATGTTGCATTGTGTATTAACCAGTAAGTTGCTTTAAGTCCTTTGGAATCAACAGGGTATAAATCTTAAATATCTAACTATACTCAGAGCAAGGAAGTTATAAGATTCAGGGTTTCCTTTGTCTTAGTGAGTGATCCACATGTTGTGGATTCAATTCTATATCCCTCCAGGACTCAAACTGATGCAGAAAAATTGAACACACTGTGTAGTGAGAAGCCCTTTACTACCTAAAAAAAATTCTCTACGGTTCAGAGGAATTTCATGATTGAGATCTTTCATTTCTTTTTAGTTGTCCCTCTTAACCCCCACAGCTTTTTAAAATCACAAACATTTGGTTTTTCTTCCCTGCTTCCACAGAAACTCCTCATGGCTTGCATATCATCTCGGTTCTGGGCAGGGATCTCTTAGCTCCACTCCCTTCTCTGAAATCCGGGCACTCTACAGGACAGCTGCCATAGGACAGGGGCAAAGCAGCACTCTGCTTACCCTACTTGTCCTCTCAGGAAGCAAACACTAGAACTGGGCTTCCATGTTTTACTAACAATCTCCCAAGGCCACATTCTTCTAAGCACTTGTGTTTTAAGTGAGAGAAAAGAGAATTTGATCTGTTTGAATCTGCCTTGAGGTTTATATCTTACTCAGACCCATCTTGTCAACATTTTAGATTCTCCTTCTGTGTCAAAGAATTCAGGGTCCATTTAAGACCCATCTGAAAATCAAGCTACATCTCATTTGATGGTTAGAAACATTAAAAATTTTAACAAGTTACTTTAACACATAACGGAGCTTTTATCTATTTCATTTAATTCATTAACCATTACAGAGCAGAGTACCATACACTTAGGTTGAAAAAGTAAATCAGACATAGACCTTGCCCTCAAAAGCTCACAATCTAATGATTGCCATAGGTATCAGTATCTAGCTTAATACTGCCACATAATATGCACTGAAACAATGCTAGTTCTCTTTATTAAAATATTAGACATTTATATAAATTTTAGATTAACATAGCTATAATATTTACAGAAATAGTATCTGTATAAAGGAATCAAAAGCTACACTCTACACTTCAGTTTATTAAGTCTCAAGATGTCCTATTAGAGAGTTTAATAGTTTGCTATAATCTCCATTCAATTTTAGATTACTCTTCCTGCCCACTTGCCAATAACAACAAAATAACCACACCACTCCATCAGTAGAAGCCAAGTAACCCTTTTGGGCTTTTGCAGAATAGAACGGATGGGATGGAAATCATTTTGGCAGTTGGCCCTTTTTACAGTATGGCAAAATTTCCTACAAAAACAAAATTTTCTACAAACTCTCAGCTGTCATCATCTATACTTTCTGAATGGTTCTGTCACTCTCACTTAGGGTTGGAAAGTAGAAGACAACTTTTGAGAGTAATTCTCTGAGATTGTATGTTATCCCCTAGCCCATGCAATCATAAGGAGAATGGTGTGATCCTCAAGGACAGGGAGGGTCTGCACAAAAGCACGTTGTTAAGAAAGTGCAAAAGGGACCTGCCTCACAGGTGCAGAAGATTTCTTCAGAGATATAGTGAATGGGAATCATAGAATCATGAATTTCAAAGATAGCTCAAAGATTATTATATAGTTTTGGAATTTGTGTGGCCCATTTTAGACTTCAGGCTGATCTTTGGTAAATGTCACTAACGTAAATAATCAGTAAAATTTAGATTGCTCTATGTAAGTGATCTAAACACATTCAGTTAAATAATCTTAGAGAGCTAAGCACTTTATTGTGGTCACACCAGATTCAACTGCATTGTTTTTACATTGTGATACAAAACTAAGTTTTGTTGAAATATCATCCTTTTAGGAGAAGCTGCTTACTTGATTTTGCCCCATCTGGGTACCATGATCTTGACTCTAATAGTCAGTCATCTTAGTTATTTTATCTCATTCAGATATAAAGATAATAACAGTATCTGGAGGAGTTTTGACCTCAGTTTGTATGGGAACAACAAAACAGACTTTATAAATGACTGAATCTATATGTTGTAATGAACACTCTTAAGTTACTTGGGAGCTGTATTAATGGATGATGAGTTGATTGAGGAACTGGCTTGGATCATTCTGACTTCACACTGTTGGCTTCATCTTCAGATTATGTTTTCCTGAACGTGTCTTGGATTTGATCTTTGGAAGCCATTTCTTAATTTTGGCATCATAGGTTGTTTGGAGAGGCTAAAAATGTTCAAACCCAATAATTTTTAGCCGATTTTAAATAGGTCTCCTTTAGCTTTTCTCTCTCTGCTTGTATTTTATTATAAACAGCAGAAAAGGAACCAGGCAGCACCTTCAACACTCTGCCTGGAAATCTCCTTAGCTAGATCCCTCAGTTTGTTGGTATCTTTGATACTTCTCATGTTACTAAAAGGGACAGTATTGCTAAACCGTCTGCCATGACAAAATAAGGATCGTCTTTCCTCCAGGTTCTGGTAGCATTTTCTTCATTTTCCTGTACATCTTCACCTGCAGCTTCCTCAAAGGCTTCTACTAGCAGACTTTTCAATACTCGTCAGGCTTTCACTAACACTTTCCTCGGAACCCTTCTAGATTCTGCCCTCTGCCCATTTTCAAAGCCATTCTAACATTTCAGGCTTGTTGTATGGTAGCTCCCTACCGTTGGTACCAAATTCTGTATTACTTATCCATGGTTGCATAACAAATAACCCTAAAACTTAGTGGTTTAAACAATAATACTCATTTATTATCTCATAGAGTTTCTCTGGGTCAGGAATCTTGGAACAGCTTAGCTGTGTTGTTCTGGCGTGGAGTCTTTCATTAGGTTGCTGTCATAATGTCAGTCATATGAAAACTTGACTTGGCTGAAGGATCTGCTTCTAGGATGGTAACTCACGTGGCTTTTGGCAGGAGGTCCCATTTCCTCACTATATGGACTTCATAGGACTGTTTGAGTCTGCTCATGACATAGCAACTGACCTCTTTCAGAGTGAGTGATTCAAAAGAACCACTATGCCTTTCATGACCTAGTCTTGAGAGCCAAACATTACCACTTCTGCAATAATATAATGGTTACTCAAGTTAGCTTTATCCACTGGGGGAGGAGAATACATAAGGGCAGGAATACCAGAAGGCAAAGCTCTTTGGGGGCCATCTTGGAATTCAGATACAACAGAAGATAACCTAGAGATTAGCACTAATCAGAAGTTTCTACTACCTCAAGTAGTGGTGTGTTGATAAAGTGGTTTTCTGAAATAGAAGGAAAAAGCTGTGACGTACAGTGTTTGCCATATTGTATACCAGGGCCAAATTTAAGCTACCAATGGTTTAAAACTAGCTTGCAAAATTATCGAGTATTTAATCCATTTTCCTGAGTTGGTAAGAACTGGCTCCAGCATACCACTGCCCTCCAGGTTGGAGAGGCAAAGGGAGGAGGCAATGTTCTTAGAGACTAAGGGATGAGGCCACTTGAGGAAAGCTTATAAAAGGCACTTGGAACATCAGGAGGAAACTCAGTAGCTGCTAGAGAAGCTGCTGATATTGGAACTTTGAAAATGAAGCCTACAGGAGTCGGTCCCTTGAGAATTAGAGTGGAGCAAGGCCATGGGTATGGAATATATCTAAAGATAAGCAGACTTAGGACTGCCCAGTCAGATGATAAAAAATGGAGGAGCTGGGGAAAATCTATAGAGACAGAAAGCACATTAGAGGTTGCTTAGGGCTGGAAGTGGGAACAGGGATTCATTGAACCTGGGCCTGAGGGATATTTTTGAGGTTATGGAAATGTTCTAAAACTGGATTTTGATGTTGGCTACACACCTCTGCAAATTTACCAAAAATAATTCTTTTTTTTTTTTTTTAAAAGGAGGAGCTGAAATTCCATCCAGGACTCTGTCTCTAGCATGTCATGTTACTATGGGGTATCAAAAAAGAACAGGCTGTCCTTCATGCTGTGTTTGATATTTTAGATTTTAAGGTAACCCCAATGATCCCGATCTCTTGGTGTTAACACATTGTATAATCCCCTCCCTTGAGAGTGGGAAGGACCTGACTTGCTTCTAACCAATAGAATACAACAAAGGGGATGCCATTCTCATCATTATGTTATGCTATATAAGACTCCATCTTACTAGCATGCTCATTCTTTCCCTCCTTGCTGGCTTTGAAGAAGCAAGCTGCCATGAATACTAAAGCCATGAGGAAAGGAGTCCTATTAGCAACTTGAGTGAGTTTGGAAGTGGATTTTTCCCCAGCTGAGCCTCTAAATGGGAGTACAGTCCCACGGACTCTTTGCTTGTAGCCTGGAGAGACCCTGAGCAGAGGAACCATCTAGGCTGTGCCTGAACTCCTGGCCCACAGAAAGTGAGGGGATAAATGCTCATAGTTTTACTTCACTAAGGTCTGTGGTAATTTGTTATGCAGTGATAGAAAAGCAATAAACTCTCTTTTGAATTTAGTTACATCAAAATTTATAGTTAAATTTACATTCAGTGTTTAAGCAATTATAATTTCTTAAACACAGTTTACAGTTGAGTCATGTGGTATTCTACAATTACATTTCCTTCATTTCAAGTTTTTTTTTAAATTTTCCAGGATAAATAATTTTCTTTGCTGTATTTTCTGTATACCTATCATGAATTCATCCCAAACCCTCTGCACATATGCAAATCTATTCTAAATGTAGTCAGACATACCAGGCAAACTATAAACCTAATTACTGCCATTGAGAAGTCAGATTCTACTCTTCATCTCATCCTTCTGTACCCACCTCATGGAGCTTTTAGGTTCTTTTTTTTTTTTAAAGATTTATTTATTTTATTTATTTATCCCCCCTTGCTGCTTGTGCTGCTGTGTCCATTCACTGCGTGTCTTCTCTGTGTCTGCTTATCTCCCCCTTGCTGTGAGGTCTTGCCGCATCAGCCCATGGCACCGCGCGAGCCGGCCTGCCCTCACAAGGAGGCGCCGGGAAGCGAACCCGGGGCCTCTCATATGGTAAACGGGTGCTCTATCCATTGCGCCACACCCGCTTCCCAAGCTTTTAGGTTCTTTTCTTCATTCTCTGAATTCTGAAAGTTCATGGCAATAGTTCAGTTTTATCTATTGTGTTGGATACATAGTCAGAACATTCAATTAGAAAACTTATGATAGTTCTGGAATATTTTTATTCTGTTTTGGGGGGGTATTATAAATGTCCTCCTTTCTGTTTTTTCCTTATGTGGGAAGATAATCACGTCTTGTTTTTGCTCTAGAGCTCACTCTGCTTGCTTGCTTTCTCAAAGATTTTACTCCTGCAATTATACCCTGGAGTTCAGGAGTGCAAATTAAGTTACTTATCTGCTTTCCTCCTTTAGGTTTCAGCATTTTAGGATCTGCTGAATCAGTTATCACTCATCCATCTGTCTTCCAGCTTCCAAAATGTTGTCGTTCCCCCACCACCACTTTTTATTTATTTTTTAGTGAGCTTAGACCTTTTAAAATGATTTTAAAATGATCACTTTCCTGTCATTTCAGTGTATTTTTGAGAAGAGAGGAACATAAACTGTTCATTCTGATATCTTCATCCAGAATCTGACTTCTCTACATTTAACTTTCCTGTTATCTTCAACTAATAGTTCTATGAAATAAGCAGGTCAGATATTGTCCCTCTTTTACTGATAAAATACTTAAGAGTCAGAAAGTTTGAGTGACTTGTGTAGGGTTACTAAACAGATTGTAGAATTTCCAAGTCTCAGTAGTCATAATTTGCTGCCCTATAGCACATTGCTTTCCAATCCTCACCAATGGACTCAAAGGCTAATAAAATTGGAGGCAGCCTTCTATTCCAGTGCTTCCCAAAATGTACATTACAGCACAGTATTCCCAAGAGAAGCTTGTGAAAAAAGATTCCATAATTAACCACATTTGAGAAACACTCTATGCTAATGGATTTCCTTAATTTTATGACCAGTAATTGTAGGATTTAGTTATTAAGAATTAATATCAGATTTTGGTGGAAATGTGGGTACAGTGGGGGAAGAAACAAATTAAGTGCTATATTATAAGAAGCACATAGAATTTGAGAAATGTAAAATTGTTTTGAAAGTATTTCCTAGATTTGAGCTAATGCAGTATACCTCCTTACCAAGTCTTTGACATATTAAGGAGTGTGAAACTGTAATAAGGAAACCTGTTTAAGAGTATTTAATTCAGTGTTTCTCAAACTTATTTGATTATGTAACCCCTTTTCATTTAATACGAAAGTATTCATTGAGGCTCTGCTGCTTGCAGAGCATTGTGCTGTGTGCTAGGGACATGGACCTAAAGCCATCCAGCCTCTCATGAAGTTTAAGTGAAGTGTGTGTCTAACAGGGTTCTTAACCTAATTTGAAAAATTAGTGAAGTTTTGCTCTGAGGAGCTGACATTGAAATTAAAAGTAGAAGGAGGAGTATGTGTTATTTAGATTCTTGAAGGGTTGCAGAGTTGGAGGGGGGAGAATGCAAAGTGCATTCCAGAAAGAGATAGAGTAATTCCAAACTGCACTTTGAGAAATGCTGAGCTAGTCCAACCTCTTTTATTTACAGTCAAGGAGTGTATAGCCTAAAGGAGTTATATTTATTGACATTCAATAAAGAATGTCAATATTGAATGGCATATTAGGCATCTGGTCCAATACACACAAATTACCATTATCATATCTTAGATAAATAGATGACCTCCTCCTATTTAACCATAGACGTGTCAGGGAACCAGCACTTCTTAGAGGTTAAGACAGACCTGATTCACTTATCTTTTTGAGTCTTCTAAAGTATTAAAATGTCAAAACTGGTTTATAAATGTTATTTTATTTTTTAATATTTATGTGTAATAAATTATTTTTGACCCAAACATAAAAACACTATGAAGGAAACACAATGACTAAATATATTACCTTAGATAGAGATAATGCCAAGAGTTCACCAGAGGTGCTTGTGAATGTGAGACCCAGACCAAATTGTCCCCCTTACCCCACTCCCACCTACCACTACTGTATAAACATTACATTTAAATTTACTATTTGTCATTCCATAGGTTGAACTCCTGTAGCATCCACCTGTTGGGCTGCCTTTTGGAATTACATGGAACAGGTTCTCTGCCTCTTCCATCAGAAAACCCTTTAAATATTTGTGGACACTCATCCTGGGTCCCCAAGGCTGAAATATCTCCAGTGCCTTCAGCATTTGCCAGATGCCATGGTTTCCAGTTCCTTCATTTTCTTATTTCATCTTATAATCTCCTTGGAAAACCTAGATGCTTGCACTCATTTGTCTCTATGAAGCACCTCTGTCAATTCAGAGGCATGATAACTTTCTACTTGTTTAAATGCAAAGTCCTCACTGAGCCATTCCAGATCCTTTGTCTCATTTCATACTAACGGACAGGGAATTTCCCCCACTGTAGCTCTATTCTGTCATCACCTTCCAATAGTACATTCTTTCCTTGAGTAGAGTGGTTTATTTCAGCAAAGCAAAATGAATTTTGCATGTTACTCTGCAATCTTGACGTTCAGTCAGAACGTGTCTACCCTGTATCTATATTCCAGCCTGTTTAACATGCCTGTGGGCCACACACACGCCAGTCACTGAAAGTGAGACAAGGATGCTTATGTTTTGGCAATTACTCAAGACTCTCCTAACTGAGGCCATGTCTTTTCCCATCTAATTTCCATTTGGTCCCATCCCCTATTTTAGACTTGATGCTTTAGGATATTTCCCCTCGTTCTGACTCTCAGTATTCCTTTAAGTTCTTTGACTGGGCCTTGCTTTTTGGCTTGCTCTCTTCCCAATTACCTCATGTAAGATATCGTGCCTCTCATTTTGGCCTCTTCAAATACAGTCCTTGCAACATCTTTCTTGGGCTTTACAGTAACCTGACCCATTTTGGCCATTACCGAGGACAAAAATGTATAGCTTGGCTACTTGGGAAAGCCAATCTCTCGTTAATTCTAGAGAGTTCTCTGTCACATCTAAATCACTAGGACATTTTTCATCTGAGACATGAAATTGCTATGTGGTATAAAAAAGTTGTCCCAGTGTAAGAACTTCAAGAGGGCTTAGGGAAGTAAGCCCCCAGGGTATTATTTCTGAGCTCCTTGGGAAGTATTAGAGACCCAGGAGAAAATGAGTAAATATTTGGTAATAATCCTGGTGGAAGATTGATTAATTGGTCTCAGTTCTTCACTCCTTTTTCCATGTGTCTCCCACTAGAGTGGGCAAAGTACCTCTCCTAGCCCCGTTGGATGTTGGCCAATGGAATGTTAGGAGAATTAATGTAAGGAGAGGCTTTAAATGTACTTTCATGATTGGCTTGACCTCTTATGCTATAGCTATCCAACATGAGACAAGCACACCCCTAGCAGTCACTGATCCCAGAAGAGAGACCTGGAGAAGATCTGAACCTGACTGGGAGCTTAAAGTAGAGCTGCCCTGGCCAACCCATGCAGACCCATTAGTGAGAAAAATTTGATTGTTGTTAAGTCATTGAGATTTTGGGGTAGTTTATTATGCATCTTTATCATAGCAGAAACCTGACTTATGAAATAATCTTTTACACCATGTTGAGAATGATTGTCTTCAAAATATTGCCTATATCCCCAACTCTAGGAAGCTTTCCCTCTCTCACAAAAACACTTTATCTATACCTCTATTAGAGCCTTTATCATATTCTGCCAGTTCGAGTTACTTTGGTCTCTTCAACAAGGCTGAGTACTGTTAAGGTTATGCAGAACTATGTCTGAGGTCACTGAAGATGAGTGATGCCTGGCTCATAGTAGGTATTCATTGGGTTGAATTGGAAAGAGTAGCAGATTTAAAGTGAGAGGATATGCTGCTTAGGCCTGGATTTTTCCATTAATTGCTGTCTGATCTCACATAATTTATTCAACCTCTGTGAGGCTCATTATTTTTGTTTATAAAATAAGAATAAAATACCTACCTCATAGGCTTGCCATGGGAATTAAATGAGTTAATCTATCTGAAAAGGTTTTGTGAAGTGCCAAATTACAATACAAATGTTGAATTGTTTTGTGATTACTATGAACTTTGTTTCATTCTATCATTTACACAGCATGTATTTATTGAGTGCCTACTATGTGCCAAGCATTGAACCAGGTATACTGTGTGTCTAGAGTTGACAAATGAGAAACTCATCATATAGGATTAAACAAGGTGCTCTGATGGAAGACAGTCCTCTCTGATGAGGTCATATTTAAGTTGAGAAAGTGTTGATGAAAACATGCCATCAATATGAAGAGCCAGGGAAAAATTACTCCAGGTAGAGATAAAAGCAAGCTCAAAGGTCCTATTTTGAGAGACTCAGGCCCTATCTCAGGGACTGACAGAAAGCAAAGTAGATGGGACCAAAGTGAAGTGAGCTCAGATCACATGAGCTCATGTTTGAGATGCAGGTTGGGGCCAGATCTTCCAGGACTTTACAGGCTATGGTAAGACATTTGGATTTTTATTTTAAGTGCAATAGGGGAATGAATGGAGGATTTTAGGTACAAATAATGGAACTTAAATAAAAAAAAAAAAGCATCACTGACTTCTGTTATGAAATAGGTGATGGTGGGGGTGAGAAGAAGAGAGGGGAGACGAAGGGAGTAGTTAGGAAGCAGGCTGTGGTAGTTATGTGGGTGAGAGATGATGATAGCCTGACTAGGGTAATGTCAATGATAATTTCAGAAGCTTGGATTAGAGTAAATATTTTCATTATCAAACTCACAAGGTTTGCTGATGGCTTGGATGAAGCATTGAGAGAGAGAGAGAGAGAGAGAGAGAGAGAGAGAGAGAGAAAGAGAATTAATGAAGGCTTCCAGTTTACTTGCTTTAGTAACTGTATATTTTGTGGTAGCATTTATTGAGATGCAGAAGAGTTTTGGGAGAAACTTAAGAATGTACCAGAAATTTCTCTCCATATTTTTTTCCCAAATGCCAATTGTAGGCCTTAATATAAAGGAAAGAAATTCCAACCCAATGTACATTGAACTCAGATGTCAACTGGGCCTTATAGACAAGATCAGGTGTTGGAAAACTTTTTCTTAAAGGGTCAGATAGTAAATATTTTAGGCTTTGAAGAACAAGAAGAAAAATAGAGGATATTTGGTAAGTACTTATATAGTAACCTAAAATGTAATCATTTAAAAATGTAAAATCTGTTCTTAACTTGTGGAGCTGTAAAAACACAGTCAGCTGGCTGTATTTGGTTGGTGGATAGTAGTTTGCTGACCTCTGGTCTAGATTAGGGCTTGGAAAACTACTGTCTGTGGACCAAATCTGGCCGGCCACCTGTTTTTGTAAATAAAGTTTTTTCAGCACAACACACCCATCATTTGCATATTACCTGTGGCTCCTTTTCTGCTACAATGGCAGAGTTAAGTAGTTTTCCCAGAGACCATGTGTACCAAAGACCCTAAAATATTTACTATCTGGCACTTTACAGAAAATGTTTGCCAACCCCTGGTCTAGATAACAGTGCCAAATCCCCATTCTCCTGTCCTGTGGGAAGTCCATTACATTGCCCAGAGTTTCTGCAAACTCTCATGGGAATTATATTCTCATAGTCCTCCCTGAATCAGAGAGTCTTTGTACCCAGAAATGGATTATCTTTTCACACATGCTCTCCTGTTCAATACTGTTAATGCAGAGGGAGAATTCTAGCCCCATTCCTTGATGTCCACAACCACTCCTTCCCCCACAAGAAAGCCCAAGTAACAAACTTGTGTTGGAATTAAACAGAACAGAAGTTTTAAGGAGATTGAGGAAGCTCATGTCACCAAATAAAGAGAACCTAAAGGTGATTATTGGACATTCTTCCATTTCTCTTCTTTAAAAAGTCCTTGGCCACATTGACTAACTTAGGCTCCATTTTCCCATGCTGACACTCAGCTCTCTCCATTCTTCCTTCTTCTCCTTTTCCCTTCTTTGCGCTCCTCCATCCCCAAGTTCTAGTTTCTTCAACTTGTTAAGTGGTTGAACCACTTTTTCAAAATTACTCTCTACCATTCTATGATGGGTTTTATCTTCTACCCCTAAGGGACTTAAGGTTTCCTTTATTTCGTAAACAAAAACATATTTCTTCTTAAGAAGAATTCTATTGCTAACCTTAAGGTAATTTATTTTTATCTTACCACAAAAATGTAATAGGTTGTGAAGAGCTATCCCAGCTCTCCTCTGCACAGGTATCTGCTCTACATTTTGCCATGATTAATTATGATATTTCTATAATTGGAGACACTTTTGGGTCCCTATTATGTGTTACACAGTAAGTTTGATATGTGGCCTATAACGCAGTATCTCATTTACCCCTGCCCCCCACAACTTTATTAGGTAGATCCATGTATCCTCATCATGCAGATGAGAAAATTGAGGTTCAGAGGTCCTTGTATCCAAAGTCACATGGATAATAAGTGTGGAATTCAAGCCTGTCTCTTTCTGCTGCTAATTTTCAAGCTGTTTTCACTGTACCACACAGTTTTGAATCTGGTGAATCTTTTATGGAACACCAGACACAAGCAGAGAAAATACATCATTTTCTGGGGAGCAAGAAAATAACAAAGTATTAGTTGATATTTTTAGATACTTTCAACTGTTGGGCCAGATTGTGGAGAATAGGAAAATGAGAAATATCATATTTCTGTTCCAAAAAGGACAATAAACCACGTAAGTAGTTCTCCTTAGGTTAGTGTACAAAGCAGGTGTCGGGGGAAATATGAAAAACAACCTTGTGGGCTCCAGTGAGGAAACACTTCAAAAAATATCATTTGATTAAGAGACAGCCCGCATGATTCAATGAGGAGGCGGAGGTATTGCCTTGGAAAAGCATCAGATAAAGAAATACTAAATGCCTGTAGAAGTGTCATGGGTATGGGGGCTAAAAACAGCTTGGCAAACTTTCTGAAAAACATGGCAACAGCGAGTGCCCGTAAATGGTAACTTCATTCTCTGTGGATGAGTGGGAAACAACAGAGGGTAATTTTTAGATTGCTTTTTTACGTTAGTGGAGTGAAGTGATGCCATTGGAAAAATTAAGAAGGATGAAAATGTGTTGGTGACGAAAGAACACTTATGAAAATAGAATAGCACCAGGACGTGGTAACCTGATAGAAATCATTCAATGACTAAATAGGGAATTTTGTTGATAACTGCAAAATAGTACTGTTAACCAATTAACCAAAATAGACTCCCTTCTGTAGCACATTGATGTAAAACAGTGTTCTCCACACCAGGAAGCCTTTTGGAGTTTCAGTCATTATATTCAGGTAACAGAAAATCTCAGTTGACCAGAATGCTTGAAGATCGGGTGATTTTGGACAGTTGCATTTACTGATTATTTCCTTAATTGTTTATCTTGTTTCACAATTGTTCAAATCTTCTTTTCTGCCTCAGTCTAATGGATGATTGAGAACCTTGCTATGCTGCAAGATTTCTTTGTATTAATAAAGACTCATTTATCCATTCAATAGATTTTGACCGAGCAACTGCAATATATTAAGTTTATGGTGGGTATTGATGACTTAAAGATGACTAACCTACCCTTGTAGTGTTTCAGGAATAGTAAAGGTGATTGTAAAAGGAGAAAGTGTTGGGATGACAGCAGCTTGATACCAAAACACCTTGGAAGCTAACCTAAGAATATTAAGGTAATATCTTTTGTTATCATAGGACCTTGCCTCCTAAATATAGAAGGCAAAATATATCAGATTGATGCCTCTATTTACTAGTTTTATTGGTTGGGTTTACTATGTACTAAAATATAATGAAGAAACTATCAATTAGAATATAATCTCATCCTTTCTTCGATTAATCTGCTTCATTATTTGTTTTGTTCCAATGGTAAGAACCCACTATCTTGGATTATTACTATGGAACCAAATATTTCCACCTTTTTTTTTTTTTTAACAAAAAAAAACAACCAAAAAAAACCCCACAAAAAAACAAAAACCCTTTATTTTAGCAAAGGAAATGTCCCAGGGAAACTTTCTGAAGGCCAGCCATATTATAGGGAAAAATAGGTATTTAGGAATTTGAGATTAATATCTATTTAAGAAACATTGCAAATTCTACAATCATGAGATCATAGATGTTATACCTGATGATGAAGTCATCCTTGATATAACATTGTGTTTGCACCAACCAATTTTCTTATTATAAACACTTGGATTGGGACTTTTAAATTATGATCTATAAATGAGATTGTATTGAATGAGGTTATTTAGCACACTGTAGTTTCAAAGTTCTCCACTTTCCCTCCTCTGCTTTAAATTCCTTTATAAAGCAAAATTTAAAAGTTACATAAAGGGAAGCGGGTGTGGCTCAGTGGATAGAGCCCCCGTTTACCATATGGGAGGCCCGGGTTAGCGTCCGGAGGCCTCCTTGTGAAGGCACGCCGGCCTGAGCGGTGCGGTGGGCTGATGCAGCAACCTCACGGCAGGAAGCGGGTGTGACGCAATGGATAGAGCACCCGTTTACCATATGAGAGGCCCCGGGTTCGCTTCCCGGGGCCTCCTTGTGAGGGCAGGCCGGCTCCTTGTGAGGGCAGGCCGGCTCCTTGTGAGGGCAGGCCGGCTCCTTGTGAGGGCAGGCCGGCTCGCACAGCGCCGTGGGCTGATGCGGCAAGACCTCACAGCAAGGGGGAGATAAGCAGACACAGAGAAGACACGCAGCGAATGGACACAGCAGCACAAGCAGCAAGGGGGGGATAAATAAATAAAATAAATAAATCTTTAAAAAAAAAAAAAAAGTTACATAAAGTTGTAGTTTGTGTTTTCTTCCCTCCCTTTTAATGCTCTGTGCATTCATTCTCTTTCCAGGGGCTTGGGTTTTCCTTCACTCAGCCAAATACCTGTGCTTCAAACTTCTCTTTTCTTTCGGTTTTATCAAAATCCACATTAAGTTAATTGCTTTATTGGTAAGGATTTTTTAAAACTCTGCCTCATACTAAACTAACTTATAGCAGTTTACTATATGTGTGATATCAGAATTTAGTCACAGCTCCCCAAGACGTAGTACTTTGTTTTATTTTATTTTATATTTTTGAGATGTAGTATTTTAACCCAAAGAAACGGGCCTTTGTGAAAAGTTTTACCACCATTTTCAGGTGAATGAATGCTCATTGAATACCAACTTCTCTGTTAAAAAATACTCTATAAGGCACTGGGTAGGAGTGGGGAGCAGGATACAAAGATGGATAAAACAGAGAACCCAGAATGTAGTCAAGACAGGAACTAAGACCTTTCATACATGGCTAGAAGGCAACATAGAATAAGGCAGATGCTGTAAGAGAAGACCTGAAAATGCAGTTGGGATTCAAAAGCAGAAGAAATCACATGTAGTTGAAGGGATATCAGGCACCATGGAAGACATGGTGTTAAAGTTGAGCCTTCATGGTTGAATAATATTTTAACAGGTGAAAAGTTAAAATATTATTCAAATGAAATGTTCATTTTGAATCCAAACATGGCAGCAGAAATCTTCAAGGTATGCCAGGGAAATAGATGAAGGTTCCTTTTGGCCAAGCAGTGGATTTTCAAACTTTGTTTAGTAGTAAAACTTTTTTTCTTCTTCTTCTTCAAATGAAAGGTTATGCTGAATTCCAAAATATAACATAAATCAAAATAACCATGCTGCTCTTGTTGAAGTCAGAGGCGGGCGCATGTGCGTGTGTGTATGTGTGTGTTGGATGAAGGGAGGACAACCAAAGATTCTGAGTTCTTCTCGCTGCCACTCCTCCCCTCCCCCAAAGAGACCATTGTAGCACCTTAGCTGAGCCTTAGGACTGCCCACCCGAACACTGAAAATCACTGGGCTAGTGCCGTGTTCCCACCTCACCTCTTCAGTACAATCACCAAAGGTACTTCTTACAGAGTTCCTGAACCCCACCCTGATCCACTGAATCAGGATCTTGGAATGTGTGTTTCTAGAAAGCATTCCAAGGCAGTCTTATAACTGATTAGTCAAGTTCATAATAAACACTGAGCTAGAGAAGAGGGCCATTTTGGAAAATAGACTGGAAAGGCAGTATTTGGAGAACCATGATATCAGGCTGAGGAATAGCAGCTTTGAGGAGAGAGAGTTGGTGGTGAACTTCTTTCTGATGCTCCTTATATCACATTGCATTCGGGTCTCTCACTGTGTCAATGCAGGGCAAGTCCCAAGAGCAAGTTTTTAGGGATTCCTCCTCACTAGGGAGGCAGCCCTGGCGCTGTGAGGTTCTAAGAGTCCACCTGGAGTTCGTATGGTTCACATTCTCTGGAAGGGCTCCAGGGCACAGGGTGGGTGGGGGACAGACTGTGTCTGCGGGATGACCTCAGGACTGGGTCCCGGGCAGTCCCTGCAGGCAAGTCTGCTGCAGGCCTCATTTTTGCTGTCTGAGGAAGAAATGCCTGCTGCAGCAGCTGCCTCTTGTGTCCTCATTAGGGTTGCCTCCACCTTGAGCACACGTGTGGGGCAGAGCGAGGGAACTCAGCTTAGTGGAGAGCTGTGGGGCCTAATGGGCAGAAAGGCCGCAGGGGAGAGGAAAGCATGCTGTTGGTGACTCAGAGTCAGCAAGAGGTGGATATCGCCGGCAGGATGTTGAAGTCAGGAGGCATTGTCGGGTACTTTTCCATCCACCCCCTCTGATGATTCTGTGGTCCAGGATGCCAAAATGCACAGGCCAAACTCAGCCTGTTTCCTAGAGCTGCACAAATTGTTTGGACTGACTTGAGCTGGTCAAAATAAAACACCCGAAGAACCTGTCAGAATCCAATGAATAATAGAAAGCCCAGCTTGTGCAGGTGGTTCTTTTGACTGATGAATTAGACCAGGTGTTTTTGACCCACACTATCCCACTATTTCCCACCATCTGCAATACTCTGCTCCAATTAGGAGAAGAGAAGAATGAATGTCAGGTGCTTGTTTAAAACTATAACTTGTGCCGTCAAAATCTCACAGCAAATCTTGGAGGCCAGGATCCCATTTTATAGATGAGGAAGCAGAGGCTGGGGAATTTCCTTCTTCTCCAATACTATCTGTAAGTTGCAGAACTATAATTTATATTCCAAAGCTTGTATGTTCTCAAGATATCTAGGCTGCCTCTCAATCAAATCCTGCTCCACGCTGACTCTGCTGCATCTTGACTCAGGTTGTTTTTTCTAACTCGTAATGGACTCTCTCCTCTTCTTCACCTCTCTGTTTACCTGTTCTTCAGAACTTTATAAGCAATGTGAACAAACATGAGAAGTGTATAATCAGACAGTTCAAATCTGAACTCTGTCCTAGTTCGTGACTGGGACATGTTTAATTTCTCTGTCTCCCTTATTAGTATGGCAACAAAAGGAATTACTACTAAGGCAGTTATAATCACCATGTAAAAGAATACATTGAAAGTGCTTTACTATAGGAAGCATACATGCATTATTACTCAAGCCTAACTCTTTCTCAAAGGTTCTTTCTGTTAATTCTGCTGTTTGATATCTAATTCCTTTGGCATTCATTGCTTGTGTAACATTGTTTAGTGGCTAGACAATTGTTTTCTGTTTGTTTCATGTATGTGAAATTTGTCTCCCATAAGAGGATTTAAAGTACTTGTGGTCATAAGTCACAACTTATGTTCTTTTTTTACTACATCTTTAGCTGGACATTCACTTAGATGCTCAAAAACTGCAGATTAAAGGTCTTTTATAAAAATCAACACAATCAAACTCTTTTCTATGTGTGGACCCAACCTCCAACTTATGGGTCATTGTTTTTGTTTTTTACAAACACTATCCCCCCATCATTGTTAATTACGCAGCATCAGATAGAAATGTAGGTTGCTTCCCCATCCCTCCTTTCCATCCCATTCTTTCCCTTTCTTCTTTTCCATAAGCATTCCTTGGGTACTTTCTGAATAATTAATCCTGGGAAAATTGCTGTGTTGAATAGTCCTGTCTCCAGGAGATAGAATGAATTAAAGTCCTACCACAATCATATTTCCAGGAGATAGAGGAAATGAAGGTACTAAGTGGCTTGAGTGTTTGAACAGCCACTTGATATAATTAAAACTAGTACTACAAAGTTCCCAGGGATGACAAAGAAAGAGACCAAAGTCACACTTACCAGGGATTTTGTTTGAAATTGCCCTGAGCTAGCCAGTAATGCTTGGAGTTTCAGGGAATTCTTTGGAATAGACCAAAATTTTCCCAAAGCAGGATCCTCAGATCATCTCTATAACAATAGCATCAGGAAGATACCCCAGAATATGTTAGCCACATCAGTTCCAAAGGAATACCATGAGGAAAATGGCCCTTAAATGTCACACAAAGCCAGTAGGCCCAGGAGAGAATATCCAAAGATAAACCACGCCTTGGAAATGTCTTTTAAAAAAAATAATTTCCTTACTTTATCTTTATTTAATTTTTTAATCAAAACATTTCATTGGCATATTTTAAGATACCAAAGAGGACTAATTTTTATATATAAAACCAGAAATTCCTTGCCCTATTCTTGTATACCCTTTCATATTCCCCAGTCCCACTTCTTAAATGGAATCAATTCAACCCTCATAGTTCTTTATTTTGGTATTTACCTCCAATTTCAAAATAATATGCTTATATAGCTATTTCTTGCCTTGCTAATTTTAGATATTAGCTGTGGACTTCCTGTGTTAAAGTAAACAAAGATTTAGCTCTCATATTTTTCCTTACCCTTTCTTTCTAGAGATTCATGTTCAGTTGTGGGAAATTTCCTTGTAGTCTTTCTCTGCTAATCACATCACTTCTAACTTTTTTTTGTAGCTCCCTGGTACCCACATCAGTGGCAAATTGAACCTCCTACATTGAGTATTTAGCTTTATTTTCCTGTTTATTTTTTTCTCCTTTCCTATTTTCTCTTTGCTCTTTTGTGTACTTTCTTAGATATTTCCTTGACTCTCCTAAACCTCCTGCTCAATGTTTTATTTAATTTATTCTTAATTGCCAAGAGTGATTTCTTCTTTTCTACTTGTTCCATTTTCATGGTGTCCTCGTTTGATGGAGGCAAGACTGTCAATATCTTTTCTTAATTCTAAGGCTATTTATTATAGCTTTGGTGCCTCTTTTTTTTTTTCTTGTTTGCCTAAACTTTTTCTTTCCTGTTGGAGGCTTTCCTAAAATGCCTGTTAATCCTTAACTGTCAATTCATAGTGAAATGTGAGACTCTAAGAGGCCAAAATTTTTTCTGTATATAAGGAATGGGATTCCGGACTGGTAGACACACTACTGGGTGACTGATGGCGAGTGAGGCTTTTTGATAGGAGGGTTCATCAAATGTCATGGATATTCTGGGTTACTCAGTTTTCCAAGGGAAAAAATATCCAGTATTTCACTTGGAAAGCTGGTCTTACAGAGTTTACTAAGGCATGGTAAGTAATGTAGGTTTCATTTTAAGTAAAATGGGCAGTCATATGAGGGTTTCACGTAGAGAAGTGGTATGATCTTATTTATATTTTTGAATGATTGCTATGACTCTGATATAGGGGGACAAGTGGGGAATCAGAAAAATCAGTTATATCACTATTAGTCAAAGTGAAATTGAGTGCTTATTTCTTATCACTGTGGCTGAAATATTTCTAAGGAATCTATTTGTCCTTAGAAAGAGACTTGAGGTTCTCCAACAGAAAAAAAAATTAAAAAGCAAGACAAAAAAACAAAAAACAAAAACAAAAACACAACCATAATAAACAGCATATGAGAAGTTACTCATTTGAAGTCTTTGGGCCATTAAGAGTCCAGAAGGTGACAATGGGGCTCCTTGAGTTTGTTTTTGATATTTGGAATAGCCTAACACTTTATCACCTACCTCCAACAATGGGACTAAATTAAACTTTAAATGTATTTAATTTTGGCTGGAATTATATAAGTGAAGGGGTTTTTCATCCATTCACTAACTTATTCATTCATTCAACAAATAGCTTTTACAGAAATTACATTCAAGTTATCACTTGAACTCAACTCAACTTATGACTGGAAGTTCTAAATATCTTTAATTAAAAAATAAGTTAAAAAGTCATTATAACAGAATAAATTAGGTAATTTTTAGGTAATTAGTTTATACAGACAAATGTTATAAAACAAGGTTTACATGGAAATAAAAATGTGATTATATATAATCTTTGAGAGATTCCTCAGAAAGTTAAACAGAATTACCATATGACCTAGCAATTCCTCTGCTAGGTATATACCCAAAAAAACTGAAAGCAGGTAATTAAGCAAATACATTTACATGCATGTTCATAGCAGCACTATTCATAATAGCAAAAAGTTGGAAATGGCCTAAATGTTTATCAATGGATAAACAAACTGTGGTATATACATATAATAGAATATTATTCAGCCATAGAAAGAAATGAAGTACTGGTACATGCTACAATGTGGACAAACCTTGTAAACATTATGCTAAAGTGGAAAAAGCCAAATAATAAAGGAAATGTATGATTTCAATTAGTATATGAAATATCCAGTTTAGGCAAATCCATTGAGATAAAATACAGATTGGAGATTGTCAGGGACTATGGGGAGGGAAGAATAGGGAACAACTGCTTAATGGGCATGGGGTTTCCTTTTGAGATGATGAAAGTGTTTTGAAAGTAGATAGAGGTGGTAGTTGCACAGCATTGTGAATGTACTAAGTGCTACTGAATTTGTTCACTTTAAAATTGTTAATTTAATGTTATGTGAATTTCACTTAAAAAAAAAAAATCCTTGTGAAGCAGAAGAGGGTAATGTTCAGGAGACAGAGTGCCTGAGTTCAAAGCCTAAACTTTTCACTTATTTAGCTAAGCGCCCTTGGGAAAATGACTTAACATCCCTGAACCATATTTACTTACCTACAGAATGGGAACAATAGTAATAGAACATACTTCAAGGAATTGATGCGAGTACTGGGTTGAAGTTATTCTTATTGCTGTGAGGACAAAATACTTGGAAACTCAATACTCTGAGAAGGTGTCTAGTTGTGGAGACTAGATGGGCATTTCTAAAACTGCTGGGAAGAAAAATAAATCTATAGTGACACAATCCATATTGCAGTACTGAGAAAGCAGGAGAACTAAGATGTGCTCAATTTAATATGGGCTTCATGAAGAAAAAAGTTCTGAAGAAGTTGAGTCTTGGATTTGGTCTTAAAATCATAGAATTTTGAGTAGAAGTAAAAGTAGAAATCATCCAGTTCAACATCCTTCATATAGTCTTTCACATTCTTCAACTATTTTCCATGCCTATTATTTCTATCCTAACCTATTTTAATAGCTCCTTACCTCCAGTCCTGTCATCCTTCATTGCACTCCCCATGATACTACAGTGATTTTCTTGAATTGTTAATTTGATCACATGACTCTCCAGCTTAAAACCCTTCTAAGGCTTCTCATCCTCAGCAAAGTTAAGTCTAAACTCATTAGTATTGTCTACAAAGACCATCATGATTTCCTTAGTTTGGGTCTCTCTCCCACCAAAGTGACCCCAAGATAAAGATTTGAGAGCAAGTAGTTTATTTGGAAGGTGATGCTAAGAAGCACTGGTAGTAGAATGGGGAGGTAAGATGAGGAGGGGAGAGAAACCAATATAAGAATGATCAATGAGCAGGATACTGCTGTGGACAACTAGGCTCAACCTTGTGGGAGACCTCTGGGAAAGCAGGTAGAATTGCTTCAGAGTTTTCCATTTGAGGGACAAGGAAGCTGAGGTATTTTTTCAGTTCATCTTTGTCAAGGGTTGCTTCTAAGGTTGGGAGGTTTACTGTCTGCCAATTCCATCCTACCCCATGTGTGGGCCAGGCATGCTACTGCATCAAGAGAAAGCACTCAGGCAAAATTACAGGAGCTATTGGCATACCCAGAAACAAAGAGTGCATGGGCAGGGCATCAACAGCATCTGCTACATTCTACCACTTTCATCTCTCAGATCCACTAGTGTCCCCATATTAAGTTTACTCTATACTGTTGCTGACTATTCGACATAGTGGTGGTCATCATGATGTGGTGGATGGTTTTAAAACATAAAGAAGATTGGTGGCTACAGTCCCCATGGCTGCAGTTGATCCTGAAGATACTACTGATATTTATCATCTTCTTCTACATCCATCTAGATTTCCCTTATCTTCTGTTAACATTTCTGCTGGTCTAGGTTAATGTCTTATAAGGTTACCGATACCTTCATCCCTGAGAGATTCAAGTTCCTTTTTACAGGGTCCTTGTGAGGCTGTAGTTGCTGCACAAATGATAATGTTTATTAACCACTTGGAAGCACCAAGAGGTACCTCAGTGAATCCCCTGAGTTCCAGATATACTCTTTTCTACCCCGATTCTGTAGCAGTGATCTTCACTCCTGTGATAACTAGGATTAATTACTGCTGACAATATAGAAACTGCCAATTATCCTTGCCAATATAATATCCCAAATGGCCAGGCAATAGCTATAGCTTTGGGGTTAGAGGAATCTTACTGTGTTCCATGTTAGATGTGTCTCCCCACCCTGGAAACCACCAGAGTATAAAATTTTGTGAATATGGGAAGTGCAAATTCCTTTACTGGGTCTCTGGAGGTAATAATCCTTTCCCTTGTTCCCATCCTTAGTTCCCATATTCTTGTTCTACTTGTTAGGGACACAGCACTATATAGTGGCCAATGATTCAATGTATATACTGCATCTTGAAGAACAATACCCCAATTCAGCAGGCTTTAGCCTCAAGCCATTGCATTAGCTGTACCATTCAGAGGCTGTTCCGACATTCTATCAGGACAGTAGCTTCCAGGTGATGCAGTATATGGTACGAAAAGGGGATTATGGGGATTATGGTTATGTACCCATTTTCACATCTCCTTTGCCTTAAAGTGAATCTTTTGGTCTGAGTCATTATTATATAGGATCACAGGTCAGTAAAATATACATTCTGTGAGCCATCAAATAGAAATGCTGGCTGTGGCATTTGATATTATTTATGAATTCCAAAAAGAGATATAGATTATATTTGTAAACTGGTCTATTCCTCTGGGCGCGATAACTCTTTGTATGTATTAGATTCATCTGAGATATCTGATTAAATTATGTTAAGGTTAGGGCTTTGATTCAATTACGTCAGTAGAGTGCAACTCTGCATTGATTCCCAGCCTCTTTGGTGGGCTAATAAAATAGACTCCCACGTGGAAGTAGGCACACAGAGAAGAAGAACACAGAGGAGAGAACTTGGTTTTGATGCTTGAGCCCCGGGAAGAGATGAGACATTCACCTGACAGCTGATCTTCTGAAGAGAGCAGAGCAGTTGAGCCCAGAAAGAAAAGAGCCCCGGGGAGAGAGACAAGCCTTATGCCAGCCTACAGCCGAGATCAGAAGAAGCTGGGACCACAAAGGCTTAAGAGGAAAAAGGAAGGCTGAACCCTCACAGACATTGCCTGCCATCTTGCTTCAACATGTGGCAAATGACTTTGGGTAAGAAAGTACCTCTTATGGTACCTTGAATTGGACTCTTTAAGGCCTTGTGATGTAAGCTTCTACCCCAAATAAATACCCTTTATAAAAGCCAACAGAGTTCTGGTACTTTGCTTCAGCACCCCTTTGGCTGACTAATACACTGGCCAAGGCACTGCCAGCAGGGAAGAAAAACCCATACCCAGAATATATATCAATTCCTGTTAGGATGAATAACTGACATTTTGAGAGTGGAGTCTGATATCATTGACTTACCAACAAATTACTGATTAATCTCCTTGAGGGGTAGTACCACATAAAGGGATCGGCATTGGTATCTGATGCTGACAGATGGGATATTCAACAATGTGGGTAACTACATTGGCCTTGTTGAGTGGAACCCTATTCTATTAGGTCCATGAATAGCTTCTGTCCCTGACAATATCCCTTCTTAGTCCATGAGCACTTGTTCAGTCACTGGGATGGCTAAGGATAGTTTTTTGGCATCATATAATGAAACATCTCCACCTATTCACTTAGAAGGTGAATCATCCACCTATTTGTTTATTTGTCTACCTCTGGTAAGATTTTCTCTGGTGAGCATTGATATGTGGAAAAATGGAACAATTTGAGAACCACTCCAATATTTATATCCATAGGCTTCTTCTTCAGACCTTCTTGTCTTTCATCTAATTTTGCTCCTTTCTGGCCCTTGATTAACCAACCATTTGCCCTTGCCCATCAGTCCATGGATATACTTACCTTGGACCACTTTTCTCCACATAAACTTGATAACAGGTATAGTGCCCAGAGTGGCACTTACTGGGAGGATTTCTCCTCACTGCTGTATTTTCAGGGTCACCCCTAAATGTTGGGTCAATTCTTGGCTTGTCCAAAATTTGTGTTGAGCCAACTAATTCATGAACCAGAATTAGGTTTTTCCATCCTCCATCAATTGTTGAAGAAGAACCTCTCAAGGTTCTCAAGAACCTCTCTCAATTCAATAAGGAGGCAGGTGACATGAAAGTCTGGACCATCTCTTTATTTCCTTCTTGTGCTCTCTGGGCATGCTTTGGCTCAATCCCAAATATAATGTTTCCATTTTATGAGGGGTTGCTTCTGTGCCTACTAATATTATGTCTTGATGGGTCTGAAAATACCCAGCTCATGATGAGAAGCTCTGGTCACATAATCTCCTGATGTTCCAGATGTTCCACAGTCAGGTGCTCAATCTCTACCAGGACCCAGTAGAGTATTAGAAGCTGCTTTTTGAATAGTGAATATTTCTCTACTGTGAATGACATGGTCTTACTCTAGAATCCTTGGAATCTAACTTGGACTTTCCTATCATAATTTGTCAGGGTCTGTGAAAAGTCTGAACTTTTACCCTATTTATAGGCTAATAGGTTAGCCTTTAACTGTTTCATGGATGTTGGTAGAAGACATGGGACCCCTAGGTCAGAGACAAAGGACTTTATTACTTATGACACAGCATGCAACATGAACATGCTCATGGTATTGGTTTACCATGTCCCCCAAATCCCATAGAAGTAATGTGGAGAGGCCAAGTTGATGCTGCTCACACAGGTTTGCAATACAGTTGAGGAACAATGGGCTGTGGGAATTTACTGCTTTTATAGCAAGGAAAAGCAAGCCTACTCTTTGTCTGGAGGTAGGCATAATCTCATTTCTCAGTGGTGATCACTATATAAACAACAATGAAAAACAACCTGGATAAAGAGTAGTCTTGCCTCCTTACATTATTGGAGGCTACATGAAGGAAACTTGAGGATATTATTTTGAGTGAAATAAGCCAGAAACAAAAGGATGAATGTTGTGTGGGCCTAACTGATATGAACTAAATACAATGAGTAGACTTATGAAGTTGGACAATGAGTACAGGTTGGTGGGAGATGGAATGTGGAATGAGAAGGGGGAGACAATGTTGGATGTATGTAAAATGTTTAATAAGGTCAAATGTAAATATGTGGTAATAGTTGAACTTCACAGTAACACATTATAATGAATGTAACAAACACTGTTGATTTATGGATGTGATTGTGGCTGAAACGAGTAGTCTAAGGAGATTAATGTTAGTTGGAGGACAGCTGGAGGATAATATAGGGAATGTATAACATGATTTTGGCAGTAGATGAAGATTGTGGTTAATAATATAAATATAGGAATGTTCTTCTACTCTAGGGTGTTAGGAATGTGGTGATATATGGGGAAATATAACTAACGTAATTTATAGACTATAGTTAACAGCATTGCGATGTTTTTGTAGCAAAAGCAAAGTTGGTGCTATATTGCTAAAGGTAAAAAGAAAAAAGAATATAGTGTTTGGTTTTGTGAGATTTGAATATGATTAAGCATTTTTTTTCTCTTCATTTTTTTCATTAATAAGGAGAACTTGACTATGTCATTTAACTAATGTGCTCATCTGTGTATCTTTCTGAACACTAGAGGAACAATTGAGTTGATAGTTGGAATTAGATAAAAGTGCCTGGACAGAAGTTTTTAGGAGTAGTGCTTCCATAATTTTTGAGCCACCTTTTCTATTATTTCTTCTAACAGCTCAATAATATTCCATTGTATGTATATACCACATCTGTTTACCCATTCATTGGTTGACAGACTCTTAGGTTGTTTCCATCTTTTAGCAATAGTGAATAAGGCTGTATTTATCTTTGCTCCTATTTTTACTTCCACTAAATAAATAAAACACAGAAGCATAAATCTTTATATTAAAATATATGCAAAACACTTGAGAAGTAAAAGGCTTCTTTTAACAATAAACCATAAAAGGCACAAATATGCTAAAAAATAATCTAACAATAAATCCTCTAATAAGTAAAATATATTTTCCATTCCTCTCATAGCAATTAAGGGAGGTGAGGACAGACCCTGAGGAGGACAAGCATCACCTCATGAGGAATCTGTCTCAGATGAGGGTTTTTGCATGGTTTCCAGCAATGGAAAGCTGCTCTTCTCTATCCATGGGGACGTGGCCTCTTCTGTTAGCTCAGATTGACAGTAAGCTGAAGTTTGGGTGTTCTCAAGCATATCCACCAGAATATCCTCATTTCTGTTCTCAGGGTCTCACTCCTTCCTTTTGGGGCTTTGATTTTCACATAGAGAAATTGCAGGAGCTGTGAATTCAGCTCTGTCATTCATAATCAAATCTTGGGCCCAATCTTCAGCATAGTTTGCCATCCAGCTGTAAGAAATAAGATTTCAGGCAAGAAATGTTGCCATGAAGACTTGACTTTGTCATCATGCCCTGAGTTGATAGTTGGCTCATCTGTCATTTGTCTTTTCAAGTCCTCTGTTTTCTTTTAAAAATTTCAACCAGCTCTATAATCTGTATAATCAATTTTGCCTCCACTTCTTTAAAATACTAGAGCTATTGCATAAACCCCCCACATGAGTTTCATCCCATTCCTCAAGAGGTGAAGATCTCAGTGATTGTAATGCTATGGGTATCATATGCCATGTTGCCAAGTGACTGGTGAATGATAGATACAGTATCAGAATCTTATCCTGAGGGTCTGATTCCTAGGCCCACTTCTGGTATGCAACTCTTAATTTGGGTTCCCGCACAGACACTGAGACAAAGATTTCAGTGTAAGTAATTTATTTGGGGAGTGATCCCAGGAGACAATGTTAGGCAAGTGGAGAAGTAAGACAGGGAAGGGAAGGAAGCTAAGAAGTGTGTAAAGGAACAGGTAACCACAGGGGACCTCAGAGCAGAAACTGTCTCAGAAGCTGAGTTTGTTGGGGTAATTTTTACCCAGCTGCCATCTGTCATTGAGATCACGGGGGTATGGCTGCCCCTGGTGGCTTTAATACCTCAATGCTTCAATTTACTCTGCTTATGGGCAGAACATACTTCTGAGACCAGATTAAACACTCAGGAAGGATCACAGGTGCTAGCAGAAAGAAGTAGTCAGCATGTACAGGAACACAGAGTGCTGGGGGTATAGGGACAGGGCCTTGCCAGTATACGGTATGATGGTGTACCCCTGCATTTTGTTCATTGTCATCCTGCGCAACTCATCCCACCGTCGGTTTTATGGAATATTTACAGTTTCCCTTAAGCAAACACTTATTTTCTAGCCTCTTTACCATTGCTCATGCTGTGCGTTTGTCTGGAATGTCCCCTGTTCCCTGAGGCCCTCTCTACTGCCCTGGTGAACTCTAACTCTTCTTTCAAATATCAGTTCAGCTGTGACTTCCTCTTGGATGCTCTCCCAGCCTCCCTCAGGCAGAGTTATGTTGTCCTCTAAGCCCACTTAATACCCTGTACATATATCTAGTATAGCACTTATTGTGTGGCTGTTGTTACACTTGTTTTCCTTGTCTATCCCCTCAAGGAAATTTGAGCAACTAGAAGGCAAGGGATTTCTCTCATTCATCTTTATTTCCTCAGAACATAGCATGGAGTGTAGCATAGTGTAAAGAATCAAAGGCCATTGGATGAATAAACAAATGAATATCATGTACTATAGCTTGGATCTTTTTCAAAGTTGCACAGCCAGCTAATTGCAAAGCAATGAGCAGAATTAATGCCTTTGATACCCAGTCTTGAAGGGAGTAACTTTTTTCCTTAGAAACTAGAAGGCAAAAAAAAGACAGACATGGATGACATGGATGTAATTTGGGAAGAATATACTAAATGTCCTTTTATTTACTTTAGTATAGGAGATCAGGAAATCATGTGGTTGTCCTGCTGACCTGGAGAACTTTGGTTTCAGAGCCATATTTGGCATGGGTGTTAGAGCCTCTAGGAAGCTCTGCAGCAGCTGTTCCATTTAGATGTCCAGGCAGGAAAATCATAGTTGAATGGAGCTGCATTAAGAAAGAAAATTGTTTGCTTTTTGGAAACTTTTGGTGTATTTTCTTGTTCAGAAGGCCTTTTGCAGGAAGTCCGTTTCATGGGTGTGGATAACTCATTGGCTATATTTCATATTTTCAGCATTCAAATTTCTTTACAAATAAATGCAACAGAGCCTCAAGGTGACTAATTTGATTCCATACTAACGCCTTGTTTATTACCTTTACCATCACCCAAAATAGTTACCTTCGTAGGTGCTAATTTGAGGTTTCCAAAAGAAAAGCCATAGTTGTTGAACCATTAAATTTCTTTCAAAATGATGTTCCTCATTCCCCAAGGTCAGCCGCCAGCTAAGCTGTATAATGCTTGCTAAGAGTTTCATGTAAACCCTCACAGGGCTGGTTCAGAATTAAATGGTGATTTTTACCAGTGAGCATCCCAAAGAGATGAATGGAGGGCAGGGTTGGAGGTGAGGATTTATCAGGGCAGGTCAGCTGGTGGGCCTCCGGGGCACTGCAAGAGAGACATTCAACTTGGCCAAGGTCTGAACCTCTGCTTTATCACTTTAGAAACCTGATTTGCCAGCTCATGGAGCAAGATCCATCTCTCAGGAAGGTCTCAAATAACTCAAGTTCAAAGAGACTGCTGGCTAAAACAGAATATACATTTATTACATTTTATTGTCTCACACTTCTCTTATGTACATTAGAAAAACTCATGTCATGGTCTCTGTGGCAGTTTGATATAGTTATGAATTCCAAAATCGATATTGGATTACGCTTGTTAACTGGTCTGTTCATCTGGTCATGATTAAGTTATATTTGGTGCTTTGATTGGGCCACGTCAGTAGGGTGTTGAGCTCCGCCCCTTGGTGGGTGGGGAATCAAAGTTAAAAGACATGGCAAAGGACAGAGTTGGAGTTTTGAGTTGGAGTGCTTTGATGTTGGAGTTCTGGTGCTGAGTTTTAATGCTGGAGCCCGGGGAAGTAAGCACAGAGAGGAGTTGGTCATGAGGAAGGAGAGAAGGCCCTGGGAAAAGAGATGAGCCGTTCGCCTGACAGTTCACAGCTGGCCTTGTGGAGGGAGGCAAAACCTAGAGAGCCTCATAGTCTACAGCCGACCTTGTGGAGGAAACAGAGGAGCTGAACCCGGAGAAGAAACGGAGCCCCAGGAAGAGAGGAACCCAAGAAGCCTGAACCCTGGCAAACATCAGCAGCTGTTTTGCTCCAACACATGGCAACAGACTTTGGTGAAGGAAGAAACTTATGCTTTATGGCCTGGTAACTGTAAGCTTCTATCCCAAATAAATGCCCTTTATAAAGACCAACAGATTTCTGGTATTTTGCATCAGCACCCCTTTGGCTGACTAATACAGTCTCTCTCTGTGAAAATCTAGGAAGCCAATTTTCAATCAGAAAAGAATTTGGTGAGCATGGAATCAGAAAAAAGGGAGTTTATAGTATGAGTCAAATGTTTTAAGGCATCTTGCTGATAGCTCTGATCCACTATCCAATAGGTGGCTGGGATGACATTTTAAAAATGCAAATCTGAACATGTCATTTCTTGGCGTAAAGCCCTCAGTGGCTTCAAATTGCTTTTGAAATAAAAGGGGGAGCAAATGAACTTGTTCCATGAAGTCTGACCTGATTTCACCTCATCTTTGCTCTAGCTCCTTGGCTTGCTTTTACTGCTGAAGGCCTTGTTACTTGCTCTACTCTTCCTTTAATGGCTTTTCTCTCCCTTAACCTGGTTAACTCTTACTTCTCTTGCAAAAATTCATGTAATACATGTTCTCAGATCACCTTGTAGTTTTTTTTTCCTTCTTATAATAAACAAAGCAAAGCCCATGCCCTCATGGAGCTTAAATTCTAGCCTTCTTTGAAGAGAGACATGTAATATAGAACCACCAAAAGCAAATCTATTGTATTTATATGTGTGTGTGTATTATATATAATATATCTGAAAGTAATAAGTATGATGGAGAAAATGTAAGCAGTGTAAGGGAGGCTTGGCAGGAGGGAGTTGCTATCTTATATACAACTTCATTAGGGAAGGCCACGCTGATAGGATGACGTTTGAGCATAAACCTAAAGGAGGGAAGTGAGGAAGAAAGCGTCGAGGATATCTGAGGAAAACGGTTTCAGATGGGAGAGTTAGCAAATGCATTTATCACACTAATTATAGAAATTATGTATTTTATATACACTTATTTTATTAAGGCCTGCCTCACTCACCCTGCTTCTAAGCTTCCTGAGAGTAGACTACGTCAATTTTTTAAAACATTTTAGCCCAGTCTCTATAGCATAGGCCTGATGGAGATACGTATTTGTGGAAGGGAGAAAGGGAAAAAGAGAGGGGGGCGGTCAGGAAGGTGGGAAGGAGAGTGAGAGGGTCCTAAACCTCCCCTTCTCTGGCTTAACTAAAGCTGGGCACTGCCGACACAGCCCCCCACACCTAATCCCGCCTTCTACTTCTGTTGCTGAGAAGCCTATCTGCCGCCATACACATTTTCCCCCTTTAAATGTGTTAATCATTTCATCTGGGTTAGTGTCAAACACCATGGTCCTATAGGAGGAGCTCTTCTGGATCTTTAATGTGATTTTTCATATTTTTAATTATTCATTTTGTGTTGATTTTATAGCTTACTTCTCCAGAGGCCTCTACTTCTCTTTGAACCAAACTCTTAAGGTGCACCTTACTTTTGCCCCTTGTCTCTCCTGAACATGCATCCTTCCTAATTTTTGATCTCCATTATCCACCAATAAGGGGCCAATACTACAGACTAGGAGGCTTTCCAGACAGATGTCTCTTCTAGGATAGTTCAGATTCCTCAGGCCGTTGGGCAGGGTTTTGCTTCCTGTGTTTTCATAGCTCCCATAATTTTATGCCAAGTTTATAATAGACACTATGTGACCTGAAACAAGGATTCTCAGGAAGATTGGCTTTTACCCTAGTGAGGTGATCTGGACCGCCAAGTTCTGATCTGAGTTCCAGGAGGAGTGACAATAACCACATATCTGCAGTTGAAGGTTGTCTTCACTTGGGTTTACTCCTGAACCAGTGAACCAGTTGTTTGCAAGTTATACCTGAGATCAAGGAGATAGAATCTGTGGTAGGGGTTTTGCACTTGCAGAGAGTTTCATGTGAACTCCTGAGTCAGATCTCAAATCTCCCTCACATGCCAGATGACATGGGGATTTACTGGGCAAGTCCAGCCCCTCTCCTGTCAAGAGACATCACAGGGGATTTTTGCCCCTTCTAGGCAGTGTCAGAGCAGAAAGCTTAAAGATGCCTAAGTTAAGTCGGCGATACACTCAGTAGTCATGTTGTCTATTTTATAGGCCAGGGTTCACAAACTTTCCCTGTACAGGGCCAGATAGTAAATATTTTAGGCTTTGAGGGTCATATGGTCTCTGTAGCAACTACATTGTACAACTCTGATGTTGTGGAACAATGAACAGCTCTGACATTGTAGCATAAAAGCAGCCACAGATACAATGTGGAAAGAATAGATTCCAATAAAACTTTATTTATAAAAACAGGTGGTAACCTGGATTTGGGCCATGGCTGGTAGTTTGCTGACCCATTATAGGCCATGAAAGCCCTTCCTTTTTGCTCTGATGGAGCTGTACATTTAACTGTGAGCTTCCTGGTTGCCAGCATGGGGGGAAAGTTTGATTATACAGTTAGCATTGTACATGCGTTTTTAAAAAAGTAGTTGATTATATAGTTATCATTGTACCCATTTTATAAGAAATCTGTTAGTCTTTGCTCCCAAGGATTCTATCATCTCATACATTTAATGGAAAATCCATGATGGTAAATAGTTATATTGAAAAAGCAAAAGATATTCTCACACTTTGCTTCCCAAAGTATGGTTCATGGACCAGCAGAAGCTAGTTAGAAATACAGGATTTCAGGCCCTACCCAAGATCTACTGAATCAGAATCTGCATGTTAACAGGATACCCAGATGACACACATGCATATTAATTTTGAGTAGCACTGTTCCAGGACTCAGTACTAACAAAAACATTTCACAAGCAGCTTCATACTGGAAAACTTAAATGATGGAGTGCAACTTTTCAACAACTCTGTAAAAAACTGTAGTAATAGCTTTTAAATTTTGTTAAAGAGACTACCATAGTAAATTTTCTTTTATGTGAATAGCCATCCATTTACATATCTGTTTTGCAAAGAATTGATTTCACATTATTCCTTGAAAAGTCTGGTACATTGCAGCTTCACTGTCTTGGCTTTCTCACTTTTTGTGGCCTGGAATGACCTCACGCTTCCTCTCTCATGAACTGAATCCCACACATCCACTGTGACTCAACTCAAGTCCCTTTCCTTTGACATGTTCACTTTTTTTCTGAACTCATATTGTCCAGTCAACTTACCCTTTGCTGAGCACAAGTTCTACACTGTAGTCTCTCAGAGGGTAGTAACTTACATCTTGATCACCCTTAAAGTCCTATAGGTTTCTAGTATCCTTTCTTGTATATAGATGGGAGCCACAAATATTATTCATCAATTCCCATATCAAAGGACCTCTTGGACTTGCCAAATGAATAGAGGCCAAATTCTTTCTCTGGAGCAAGACACCTCATGATGCCTTAAGTCACTTACATCTGAATCTCATTTAAACCAGGTGGGGACTGGTACTAGTGGTACTTAAGCCTAACCCTGGGGGCTCTGTAGATGGCATTGCAGATTATGAACTAACTGTTCCTGACCTAAGAGAACATAGATAGATAGCATATGATATGGGATCCATGGAGAAGCTCATATTTTCTAGCACCTGATCCAGTCTATCAAATATCATTTGGTTGAAGGTAAAGCTAAGATCTGTTACTGATACCCTGGTGTTTTCAGGTCAGGAGAAGCTGATTCCTTCAGAAAGGGAGCCTTACCTGTGTCTACTTAGTAGAAGCCTGTATAGTGAGCCTTTCTCTGAATGAATAAACCAGACTTGATTTATGCATTCATCTATTGAGTGATTCTTAATATCTTAATCACAAACTTAGCACTATGCTTAATTTTGTGAATATATAAAGGACATATAAAGAAGTACATGATATGGTTCCTGCCCTTTCATTCCAGTTCAGGAGGTACAACAAGACTGTTTTCTATTGGTACCCAGAGCTGTTTGTGGCAAAGTGGCCGGCACTTAGTACTAACAGATGTGTGGTCAGTAAGTGCTGTGGTAGTTGATAGGGGAGCCAGAGAGATCACTGTAGGCTTGAGAGTTAAGGAAGGATTAATGGAGGCAAGAGATTCAGGATAAGCCTTCAGGAAAGGACACTCTTTGGACAGGCTTGCATGGAAAGGCTTGTGTTGCACTGATCTGAGATGAGATTAGTTCCTTAAAGAAGCCATGTGCCCCTCTTCCCTCATCTCCTTAGGGTATGTGGTCAGGGAAGTCTGCTGTTTTTTCTTTTCTAGAAACTACGCTGTACCACTTAGTCATCCTTCCTCCTTGCCATCATCCCAAGAAATGCGACCATTCACCCGACTAGTTGGAGTGAGGATACTATGGAAAATCCGCCCTTTCTAATCACAGTGGAGTTCATTTACTTGGTGCCAAGTTGTCTTCCCTCTGGGCTCCCTGAGGAGGCCACAGAATAGACTGCACAGCAGCCTGAGCCACCTGAAAGTGAAAGTGAATTCTTGCTGCAGAAAAAGAGCAAGGGGCTGCATATGCTGCATCATCTGTTCCTGCTTATTTTTTCCTTCTACAGCAATGAGACCTGCTCTCAGCTCTAGTGGAGGCAGCAACTAAGGTTGACTCCCATCTTCAGGAGAAATATTTATTAACTTTCAGATAGACTATTATTTCAAGTTACTATACCACTTAATGTGCATTTAACAGATACTTATTAGGCATCGCTTTTGTGCCAAACTATGTCAAATGCTGGGGATATGACACTGAATAAGACACAATCCCCACCTTCTGGAATTTCCTGTATATGCAGGAAACAGACAAATTAAGCCAGGCACTTAAAATTTGGTGATAAGTGCTGTGAAAGAGGTATGTACAAGGTTGCACAAGACCACCCAGGAAGGGTACCTCATCCAGACCTAGGATGATGCAACAGGATAGGCTTCCAGATACACTAATATCTAAGCAGAGTTTTGAAGAGCTAGTAGGAGATGTTAAGTAAAGTCGGGTGGGGAGAGGAGAGGCAGTGTAAAATCATTCCAAGACAAGGAAACTGTATGGGCAGAAGTCAGAGGATGAGAGAGGTCATAGTGCATTTAGAGGAGTGTTTATAGTTCAGTGTGCCTGGGGATAAGAATACAGTGGTTAGCAATAAAGCTATAGAAGTAAGTAGACACCTTGTATGTGGTATAAGTTTTAGACATTTTACTATAAGCAACCAGGAGATACCTAAGGATTATAAAGAAGGCAATGATGTGATTATATGCATTTTAGCTAAAGCATTTGGGCCCAATAACTGCATTCATTTGGAGGAAACTGGGCTGGAGACAGGCTAGACTAGGGCAGAAGGTTGAGGCAAAAATCTAGGTAAGAGATGATGGTCGCATATGATAAGTTCCTGTCAGTAAAGATGGAGAAAGTAGATTGAGGAGCTATTAAAGAGGTACAATTGACTAGATTTAGTGACTGATTGGATAAGACAGGGGAGTCCATGATGATATTGCAAATTTCTGTTGTAAATGACAGAAAATCCAACTGGAGCTGGTTTAAGCTAAAAGGAATATATTGGCTCATTTAATTGAACATTCTTCAAGGTTAAGCTCATTCAGGGCTCAAATGTTGTCCTCAGGAACCATCTTTCCACTGTTTGCTCTAGATTGGTTCCATGCGTAGGCTCAATGTGGTGCCCCTGGCAGGCTCAAGCTAACATTATTGCAGCACCCAGTCCCATAGAAGGGAGATTCCACTTTTCCAAAGGGTTAAACAGCAGTCACAGAACGGAGCCCTATTGACAGTTGTTCCGATTTAGATCACACTCCTTCCTGGAGCCAATCACTGTGGCTGGCAGAATGAGCAAGCATGACTTGGATAGACTAGGCCAAATCACCTCCCCTAGAGTGTGTACCTCCCCTAAAGCCTGTGCTATTACAGAAACACTTGGGCTGAGAGTTTGGCGGGGACTGCTCCTCCAAAGGGAACTCATGGAGCACAGTTGTCAAATGGAAGTAAAATGCTGTTGGGCAGATAAACAATAGAAGTATAGAAGTCCTTCGCTTATGATGTCTAATTTTCTGGTTTGGACAGCTTTGTGGGTGGTGGTTCCATTCATTGAGACTGGAACCCCTGCCATAGATATAGAAATTGTGAGTGTTGATCCATTGATAAAACATTAATAGCTTAATACATTTAAACTTTGACTAATAGGATTTGACATTCACTATGGGTGGAAAAGATTACCTATGCTCCTGAATTTGTTATTTAAATAAACATTATCTCCTGACTGATTAGGTTGGCTCCAGAATTTCTCTCTCGTCCACACTCCACACTGCCATTGTCCCAGACAAGGTGCTAGAAACTAACAAATAATACAAAATGGAGAGAGCTGTAATCCCTGTCCTCAAGGAGCTGATAATGTGGTGGAGATGGAGAAGGAGTGCTATCTAAACAAGGCAATATATTATAATAAACTACATATTTTTAAAAAGCTACAAAATTAATACAAGGAAAGTAATGAGTGGTTGACTCTATTGGGGACATGGGGAAGTCTTCAGAGAAGAAATGATTTCTGAATAGAGCATTGCTGTGAATGGGAAAAGGACTGGGAACTTGAAATAATATATGTGTGCTTGCAGAATTGCAAGTAGTTCTGTGCAATTAATACATAAAGGCATGAAGTTATTGCCAAGAAGTTTTGCCCATTGATAATATTATTCCAAGGAACAGCATGTCCACCTACCCATGTGGTACAATTTGTGAAAGAACAGCCTTTTGTTCTTCCATATCTTTACCTATGCAACATCTTACGATATTCATCCAATGGATAAAGAGGTAAGAAGTAGTAGCTTCTTTCTGAGCTAAAATTAACATACTTATCTTGAAGCAAGTAAACAGGTAGGTAGTTATTTGCCTTTAATATGTATTTTTTCTCAGTAGGTGATCACATAAGATCAGGGTAAGCAGGGCTTGAGGAAATGGGATATTGTATTCCAACAATCTCTTCCTGCTGGTCTCCCTCCCTCTACCAGTTATTAAGATCCCAGCCAATGTTTGTAAATCAAAAGCTCAAGGGCATTGGTTGCTGCTATAAGAAAGACTGTGATCCTTCACCAAGAACTACTAATCATAAACTCCTTCCCCAATTTCCTCCTAACTTCTTCAATTAGCAAACTCTTATTTGCCCTTCAAGATCCTAAACTGCCATACAATGTGCCAAGATATGAAGTAATGTTTTTCTGCTCCAAGAGCAATTTGTTCATATCTTGGCACATTGGGTTGCAATTTATGTATTCACACATCTGTCTTACTCATCAGACCATAAGCTCTTTCTTGAGGACCCAGAAAGGAGTCATATGCGTCTTTGTAACTCAAGTGTCTAATGTAATGTGTGGTAAACTCAGAAAGAAATAAGTCTTTTAAAAGGCAGTCTTCCGTAAAGGGTGCTGCTTATCTGGTTAAACTGTTTTCTAGTTCTAGAAGCTTCTCTTTGCAGTCCAGAAGGGACCACCTACCTAGAAAATTTGTTCAATACAGGACTTTTTTTTTTTTTTTTTAACTTTACTTTTAAAGAAGTTTGGATTAGAGAAAAGTTACATCAAAAATATAGGGGATTCCCATATACCCCACAATGCAGGATTAGTTGAGGATGATTGAATCCTGTCTGGGTTCTTCCTCTTCCACATTCTATACGTTCTTATGTGGGTACCAGTACCTTTTTTGTCCCTTGCTGCTTTGTTAAGGGTGGCTGTCTTCATGCTTTAGGACTTTAATTCAATGACAGAATGTTAATAATCTTTGTAAAAACTGCCCAAATTTCACTATAGAAAGTCTTTACAATAACCTATTGTTTTGGTTTTATAATTAATTTATAATTAATACAGAACATTCACAAAATATGAGTATTAAGTAAACATATACATTCCTCTACTCCTTCCTTCCAAGCTCCCTGCTCAAAGATGACCACTGTGTATTTCTATGCATTTACAATTTACTCAGTGTTCATTCACCAAATAATTATCAAACATCTACATGTGTGTTCAGACACTGATGGTACGACTTTGAATAAAAGAGGCAAGTTTCTTGCTTTCTTGGAGTTGACTTTCCAGTAAGGGATAGACGTAGATATACAAATAGATCTATAAATAGAGGTATAAACAGATATACAAATAATTTAAAAAATCAAAACATAAGATTGATAACTGCAATGCAGAGAATTAAAACTGATATGGTAGAGACTGAATGAATAATTACACATAAAAACACAAAGTGGGATAACTTAATACATTCTTTATTAGCGTGCTCTTTTTGTTCTTCATAATATATTGTAGACTCCCCCCGCCCCCCACTCCTGTCACTGCATATGGCTCTATCTCAATTTTTATCTTTAAAAGTTGTTGTTGCTCAATTGTGGCCTCTCTCTAAGTCAAACTCAGCATATAAATGCATTACCTTCCCCCTGGCATAGGAAATGACTCCCAGGGATGAACCTCCCTGGCACAGAGGGATTACTACCAAGCACCAACTAGCAATGAAACTGGAAAAAGACCTTGACCAAAAGGGGGATAGGTAAAAACAATTGAGTTTATATAGCTAAGTGACTTAAAAGTGAGTTGGGAGGTCATTCCAGAGGTTACATGTATGCATGTCTCATTAGGATCTCATTGACTGCCACAGTAAATATTGCCTCAAATAGCGGGGCTTCTGAGGGCTCTGGAGACATCCAGATACTATAGGCAGGGCTGACAGCTCAGTCGTTTGGTGCCTTGCCACTGGGCCCTACTTTGGAATTTATGCTCCCCAGTGTGACAGAGATGGACTCAGCTGTGGTTTCCTTATACATGGCTTTTCTGCCCCTTCTATTTGAACCTATAGTTAGTACTAGAGTTGATAGGTTTATGTCCAAGAGATTTAAATCTTTGGGCTTTACATGTACCAGTTGAGCCCTGAATCGCAACAGAGTTGCAACACTTACTCTAAAATTCATTGGATTCACCCAGGACAACTAACAAGGAGATGATGATGGATAATGACCATCCCAAGGAACAAAGAGAGTCTACAACTGCAAACAAGGTAGTCCCATCCATCTGCCCCAACAGGATCTAAGCCCTCTCTCAATTAGAGGCAGAGTGGGCATCACCATCCCTGAATCCTCAGGATTGGGAAATGAACAATGGACTAGAGTAGACTTACTGTTATTCTACTATAGAATTATTGTTATTCTAGCAGTGGAAGAACTGTTATCATTGTTGTGGATGCAGTGGCCACCGGACGCTTTGAGGGGAGGGAGAGGGGAAAAATAGGTGTAATATGGGGACATTTTCGGGACATTGTCCTGAATGACATTGCAATGACAGATACAGGCCATTATATATCTTGTCATAACTTACAAAATTGTGCCAGATAGAGTTTAAACTATAATGTAAACTATAATCCACACTTAGTGGCAATCCTACAATATGTGTTCATCAATTGTAATAAATGTACCACACTGTGATGGTTAGGCTAATGTGTCAACTCGACCAGGTAATTGTGTCCAGGTGTTTGGTCCAGCAAGCACTGGGCTAATTGTAATACAAGAGCATTTATGGACTTCGATCACCAGTGAGTTTACTGTGTGGATGGCTGATTACATCTACATCAATCAGGGAGATTGCATCATCAATGGGTGAAGCTTTTATCCAATCAGTTGAATGCCTTAAAAGGGGGAGTGATTTCAACATTCAGAGAGAATTTCCCAGCTCATCTTTGGACAGCCAACTTCTCCCAGAAACTCATCAAGGACCTTTCATCGGACTTTCATTGGAGTCCCTGGCTTGCAGCCTGCCTGCGGAAGCTGGACTTGTGCATCCCCACAGTCACATGAGATCAAATATTATTGACAGATATCTCCTGTTGATTTTGTTTCCCGAGAGAACCCTGACTAATACAGCTTGGTACCAGGTGTGGTTCTTGAGGAACAGAGTCTTAAACATGGGATGTTTGAGGTGGTTCTGGGAGTTTTGTAGCTGGCTCTCTACTCTAATTGGACTCAAGGGTACTAATGACTCCCTTTCCAATAATGAAGAGGTTGCTAACAGTCCATGGTGTGAACTGGCAATAGAGATAATCAAAATACCATCACTGGTACCCCTACTTCCACACTTATAAGAAGCAAGGATCTAGGTGAGAGTGTTTTCAACACCTTAACAGAATTTTGTGGAGTCAAAAAGTATAATGATGTTGGCTGGCTTCTCCTATACTCTGGATACAGTTACAAAAGAAAGAGATGAGCTAAAGTCTTCAAATTTGAAACTTAAATGCCGTGTGAATGATATGAAAGTTTCTATGTGTGCCTTGAAAGAAAATCTTGTCTCCTGTAGCCACAGACTTGAGATAGCTGAGAATCAAACCCAGACTATCATTGTATGAGTAGCAGAATTACAGAGGAAACTAAAATCTCAAGCTCACAGGGTTTCTGCAATTAAAGTGAAGGCATTGATTGGAAAGGAGTGGGACCCCGAGGATTAGGATGGAGACATATGGGATGATGATAATATTGGTGGGGACATTGGAACTCTAAATTCTGCTGAGACTTTACCAGATAAACCTGTGCTGGCCTGCCCTGTGGAGACCACACCTTGTCAACCTTGTATCATCCAGCCTCCAGCCTGCCCCAGGAAGTCCGGAACTCCTTCCAGCCCTGAGGTGGGTACCAGCCAACTAAAGCCTGCACTGCCCAGCCTCCAGCCTGCCCCAGAGAGTCTGGACACCCTCCCAGCCACGAGGCAGGTACCAGCCAAACTCCAGCATGCACTGCCCAACTTCCAGTCTGTCCTGAGGAATCTACCTTCCAACCCCTGCCTGAAGAGATCCTGTCTCACCAGAAGAAAATGCAAAGGAATGCGCTGAGGTCAGCAGCCTGCAAGACATCTCTAATCCTTCTCCTTACCCACCCCCACCACCCCTCTTGTC